>SZWC01011194.1:7135-42110 GCA_023375785.1 Penium margaritaceum | reverse complement strand
GTGGGGGGGGGGGGGGGGGGGGGGGGGGGGGGGAGCGAATAGAGAATCCGTGTTTTCGATGGACTGAAAGTCTCGACCACTGTCGCCAAGACATCTCGTCATCTTCCGGCCTGCATTGTTTTCAAGATAAAACATCTGAAGACCAATCTGTCTTCCGATAGACAGAAGTAGGTCTACTAATCTTCTGGCAGTTGTTGACTTCCTTGATTTTTAAATTGTCATGGTGGACATTCATAAAAATTATCTTAGTACCAAAATCCTCTAGAAAAGTATAGACAACCCCTGTAATTTGAGTTCCAACAATGTTGTTTCCTTCCTTATGCTTCCTAGGTAGACATGAAGGGAAACTTCCTAGAAATCAAAATGTATGTGAGAACCCTTATGAAGAACTCTGATGGAAACATTCTATTATTTGTGTTTTATAAGGTTCCTACTACCTTCCAGTTTCCACAGCAGGAATTATAGGAAGTTTCCTAGTAGTCTCTTCTTTATGGTTGTGTATGGTGTACACTATTGGAGGAGTGTATGATTTAGGGGTGATTGGTTGTAAATGCCATCCTCCGCCTTCACCGCACCGCCGTGGTTTCTACCTTCCTCCAGTGCGTCTACTCCAGTCCCGCCGGCGTCTGCTGATGGTGACCGCGGTGATTGGGACCGCCACCTTGAGCAGTCCCTTCTTCTGCTCCTTCGCCTTCGTGACCAGGGAGGTGAGAGGTTTGCATCGCAGGCCAGAGTTCTCATCTGTCAGACTGACAGTGTCCTTCGTGGGGACCCCCCGGTCACGTTCTGGGCTCCTTGTGTGCGACCGTCCCGTGGATTGAGCAGTGGTATTCTGTCTTCCTACCTCATTGTCTCTCATTCTTTGAGCAACCCATCTCATCTGTGTCCTCCATTCGTATTTTCGCCACCTCTGGTGTTCTTCCCTCTGTGCGTGTCTCTAGTGATTTTTGGGTCCTCGATTCCGGAGCCACTCACCACATGACGTCTGTCCGTTATTCGTTTGTGTTGTTAGGCCCCGCCGGGTCTGTGCGCTTCGTTCATACTGGGTCCGGTTAGTTGCTTCCCATTCATGACGTTGACGTCGCCCATTTTGTTGGTCCCAGTGGTACCGTGTACTTTCCTGACGTTCTGTATGTACCTTTGCTTGAGCTCAGCCTACTGTTTGTGCCGTCCCTCGTTAACCAAGGTATGAACTTCATTGCCAGTCGTGGTGTTGGCACTGTTTGTCTGCGTCCCTCTTGCCGAGCCGTCTTACGTGGCGTGAAGTGTAGCAAGCTGTATCATGCTCCCTTGCATGCCTCCTCTTCCCTTGTGATGGACACTACCCTCGCTCACGTGGCTCCCCCCCCCTCTCCCTCTCTCTCTCTCTCTCTCTCTCTCTCTCTCTCTCTCTCTCTCTCTCTCTCTCTCTCTCTCTCTCTCTCCTGACCTTGTCCGTCTCTTGCATCGCCACCTTCGTCATGTCCACATTGATGTTGTTCACAGTATGCTTTGTCTCCAGCCTCCAGTTGGTCTCTATCCCTCTGACATCCCTGACCCTTGTCCCGCTGACTGTCTTGACTGTGCGCAAGGGAAAATGTGTCGCTCCCCTTTCTCACCATCTGACTCCTAGTCCTCCCACCCTCTCAAATGTGTCCATGCAGATGTCATGGGTCCTTTGCCCCATGAACTCCCTGGTGATGTTGGTCGCTATGTATTATGCCTTACCAATCATTTCTCCCACTTACACTGGGTGTTTGCCCTTTGTTAGGAGAGCAAAATCTGCTTAGTCATCACGCCCTGACTTGTTTCAGGCTGAACGCGCCTGTCAGCGGTCGTTGCGTGTCTTTTGTAGCGAACGTGCCGATGAGTTCCGAGAAGTTGACCGAACGATTCTGAAACATCGATATGGTCATGAAACTTCCGTTTGACCGTTCTGGAAATTGGTCGAAGTTGTCGGAAACTTTTGAACTAGACACCAGAGGTCGAGGCAGTTGGCCAAAATGCCCTCGGCCTATCGACGGAAAAATCATGAAATCACCGCGTTGTGGGTAATGAATGTAAGAACAGAAATTCCCACTCACGATTTTTAGGGACACGTGTACGTCAGGGACATAACACTTCCCTCCCCTTTTAGTCGCGATATCCCGGTGCGCTAGCAGACATAGGCCGGTGACGGTGAAAGTAGCCGTCGATCAGATGATTGACGTGTTGGTGGTTGTCGTAGGGCTCCCAATTGTTGTGCGCAGCATCGTAGCCGTGCCACTTGACCAGATACTCGATCGTTTTTCCACGGCATCGATGTCCAAGGATATCTTCAATCATGTACTCTATATCTATTTCTACTTGCACAGAGGTGGAAGTGCGACGTCTCTGCCGGGGAATTTCTGACTGGGGTCCTGGTAGTGCTTGAGTTTGCTGATGTGGAAGACAGGGTGGATCACCATGCTGTGAGAGAGTCAAAGTCGAGCACCGACTGGAGTTTGCATGCGCTAAATCTGAAACAGTCCCAACCAACGGGGTTTGAGCTTCGCAAAGTCTTGTCCTTGGAGCTTGGTGTTCGTCGAGCTGAGGAGGACGCGATTGCCAGCGCTAAACACGTCATCGCTGCGATGCCGATCGGCTGTCCTGCTGTTCGTCGTTGTCCCAAGTCCTCTGCTTCTAGTCCAGCAGAGGCAAAGTACTCTGTGGCATGTTGTTCAGTGTCGATGACTGGTCGTGAGCCGAGTGGCACCTGGATCATTGACTCTGGTACCACCCATCACATGGCCCGTTGTTGTAGTGACTTCGTTGTGCTTGGTCACGTTGCGTCTGTTCGGTCTGTTTGCACTGGGTCTGGTCAGTCATTGCCTGTGTAGGGAGTTGGGGTGGTGCAGTTTGATGGTACGTCTGGCTCCTTGTACATTTCCGATGTGCTCTTTGTCCCTGCTCTTGAGCTCAGCCTGCTCTCTGTTCGTGCTTGTACCAGGATGGGTCTCTCTGTTGAACACTCCGAGGACTATGCCACTTTGACTGCTCTCGATACTCATGTAGTTGTGCTTTGTGCCTCAGTTATCGATGACCTGTATCGTGTGTCTTGTATCACTTCCTCTACCTCCTCTCCTTCCACCACAGCTGCACGTGTGTTTGTCACTAGTGTTCTCTCTCCAAAACACCAGCATTTGCTAGATTGTCGCCTTTGTCATGTGAGATCGGACACCATGTCCAAGCTCATTCGGACTCAGCAAGCACTCGGTCTTGGCACGACTTTCTTCAAGAAGCCGCCCAAGACTCATTGTCTCTTCTGCGCTCAGGGTAAGATGCATTACTGCACTTATCCTTATTCCACTTCCCGGGTACCACGGCCGCTTCACTTGGTCCACTCGGACCTTCTCGGTCCCCTCCCTATCGAGTTCCTCTCAGATCGAGGGTGATACTTTCTCATCCTGACTGATGAATATATCCGGATGAGGTCTGTCTATAGCCTCCGCCACAAGAGCAATGTCGCTGTGGTAATTTGCCTGTGGCTTGTGATGGCTGAGCACCAGTCTTGTCAGACCCTCCACACGTTCTGCTCGGATCATGGTGGTGAGTTCTTAGGCGAGATGGACATCTTCTTCGCTGAGCGCGATAGTTTTCACCAGCTCTCTACCCCTGCTACACCATAGCAGAACGGGGTGTTAGAGCTGCACCATGGAGGATGCGGTCTGCGCCATGCAGTCTGAGTGCGTTCTTCCAGAGTCCTTTGCCTTTTGAGGAATTTTCCCACATGACGTGGATCTGGAACCGCCTACCACACGGTCCTCTTCAGGACCATGTCACGCTGTACGAGTTGTGTTTTGGCCATCGTGACGACCTCCATCTTGCTTGTGTTTGGGGATCCTTAGCCTGCGTTTGGTACATCGGGGACCAACAGGGGTCCAAGGTCTCACCTCGGAGACACATGTGTGCCTTTCTCGGCATTTCTCCATGGTCAAAGGCATGGCGCTCTTGAGACCCCTCTCGTCATCGCATCGTCAAGTCTCAAGACGCTCTCTTCTTTGAGGCTCTCACCTACCACGACGGATCTAGTATTCTGTCACTCGCCGCCAACCACCGGTCCGTTCTCCGGTTGATGATGATCCGGACATTATGGCTTTTGGTCCAGTGGCCTCGTCGGCTCCCTCTGGCACACCTGACCCCGTGCCATTCTCAGTCCCCTCTGGCACACCTGATCCCGTGCCAATCTCAGTCTCTTCTGGCACACCTGCTCCCGTGTCAGTCTCAGTCCCTTCCGGCACACCAGATCCCGTGCCAGTCTCAGTCCCTTCTAGCACACCTGCTCCCGTACCAGTCTCATTCCCTTCTGGCACACCTGCTCGTGCGCCAGTGTCATTGCCTTCTAGCACACCCACTTCTGTGCCTATGCCAGTTTTCTCTGGCATTCCTCGTCTCGTGCCTGTGGCAGTCTCCTCAGTCATACCTGGTCCTCTGTCTACACCTACTCCCCCAACGCGCGAGACAACACCTGTCCTTGATCGTCCTGCATCCTCTCCCCTTCCCAGCGAACATATAGTCCATGTGGCTGTGGACAAACCGGTTGCTATGCAACCACAGGTGAGCAACCTTAGATTTGGGCTACTCTCGTGAGACCGGTGGTCGTCTTCTGCCACTAGCCTCCAGGCCTCAGCGAACAGTCGATTTGACACCAATCTCAACACACAGTGTTAAGATTGGTGATCCTCGCACAAAGGCCCATGGTCAGAGAATCCAGGCAGACTACACAGAGGTGCACCCGACGTGCCCTGTCGGTCACGAGTTAGTCTCACGAGAGTTCTCAGTCGCTTGTGATGCTACAGCCGACCTTGTTGTGGTCAGACGGGGTTTGGAGGCGTGTGTCTTAGCTACCCATAGCTCTCCCTCGTTGATGCTTGATCCAGGCATGTTGAAGGAGGCACTCTTGACTGAGGATAAACAGTTGTGGGGTATTGCTTGTGAGGATGATTTGGGAGCCATCCATGAGCACGGTGTTTATGAGCTTGTCAACCTCCTGCCTGGGCGGAAGGCTGTACAAGCCAAGTGGGTCTTTCGCAAGAAAGTGAAGCCTGATGGAAAACTGGATCACTACAAGGCTCGCTTAACAGCCAAGGGATTCTCATAGGTTAAGGGTGTAGATTTTCCTGACACCTTTGCACTCCTTGGCCGCATGACCACCGCTCGCGCTCTGTGCGGGGTTTTCACTCACCACGACTTAGAGCCCCACCAGATGGATGTGAACAACGCGTTCCTCCCGTGCACCTTAGAGAAGATCTACATAGTCCAGCCACCTGGATTCGGGGTCGGTGACAAGGTCTGGCGCTTGAGGAAGGCCTTGTATAGCTTTAAACAATCATCCAAGTGCTGGAGCTTGGAGATCACCGACACACTGACACGTGCCGGTTACGTGCAGAGTGACGCTGACCCATCCCCTTTTCTTAGACGAACAGCTGAGAGCTTCACTGCCATCCTAGTCGACGTGGACAACCTCCTGATTGCGTCTCCTTCCATGGAGGCTCTGAAGGAGGCCAAGGCAGTCCTTCTGGCTGCCTACAAGATCAAGGACCTTGGTCCTGTAGTTGTGTTTCTCGGAATGAAGATCATACGTGATCGTCAGCGACGGACACTCTTGCTACATCAGGTACGTTACACCCGCATTGTGGGGGAGCGGTTTGCTGACATCCTTGGTGTAGTTCCTACAGCCTCCATCCCCATCACACCCACCGGGCAAGATTCTCTGAAGGTGGATAATCTAGCACAGCTGGGAGAGAGAGAGAGAGAGGACGTGACATTGTACTTGCGCCTGATTGGCTCTTCTATGTACTTGGCCATTACCACACGACTTGATATTACCTTTGCTGTCAACCTCCTTGCATAGTTTTCACAGTGTCCTCAGGCGAGGGCCCTTCACTCAGATGTGCAAGTGGTGCGGTACGTGGTTTCTGCACCGTACCTCGGACTCTGGTTTTGACGGCAGTGTTGGCCGGTTGTCGACAACTTCACATAAACTAACTTGGCGTGGAGCCCTGATGGACGCAGTCGGATGCGCTATGCGTTCTTGCTAGGTGGCACCACTGGGTCGTGGCATAGGGACAAGCAAGGATGTATCGCTCGTAGCTCATCAGAGGCTTAGTATGTTGCACAGGGGATTGGGACTGCTGAGGTGGTGTGGCTGTAACGTCTATTTCGTGAGTTCAGTTAGTTTGTGCCTTGCATCGTTCTACATTGTGTCAACATGAGTGCTCACGTCATTGTAGAGAACTCTGGTGTGTTTCATGCACGCACGAGTACATTGCTGTTGAGCATCATTTTGTGCATGATCTTGTGGAGCGACAGGTGATCACCGTCATCTGGGTCAGCACGGACATGTATCGGGTTGACTTCCTAACCAAGGCACTAGCGCACGGAAAGTTCATGGTGGCCATTCGTCTCATTGGGATTTGCCCCTCGCCTGAGAGTGGCTGAGAGTGGTGTGTTTGAGTGTGGAATATTGAGCATCTCGTTACGCAACTGTGTTAGTTCTGCACGTGTATGGACATGCGTACCATCGGGTCATGGGGGAGTGTTGTGATGTGAGTCGATCCCGTCCGTTTGTACAGCTTACTGTGACCACTCGGTTGTGTCCATCTTTGTGTAGATCCCTGATGCAAACCCAGTTGGTGTCGGAGGACGGACGGGTGGTGGCTTGGCCACCCCCAGCTCCTAGACAGATACCACAACATCTTGGGTGCTTGCCGGGGTGCTCTGTAGTTTTTCTACAATCGTTAGAGTTTTTTCGGTGGACTGGGTCTTGAGCCCGATTTGTATGTTTTACATTGTGTGTCCATTGATCGGTGCAAGACTTGTACGTGTGACCAGTCATAGCATCCGGCTTCAGATTTTGCATCTCTAGCTTTAGACGATGTTGCATTTGTATGCCTGTGCACAGAGTTACGGCCAAAATAGTGGTTTTGGGCCGGTTTCAAGACAAACGGACAGTGCCATGTGCGTCACCCGCCGTGCGCGGCGGTATGTATTCATGCTGTGTGCTTGTCAATTGTCATTTCTCTCTGCATTACTAAGGGGTGTAATAGCTGATACATCCACGCAAGCATGAACATCAGCCTCATGTATCCAGAAGTTGAATAATAAAGCAGTCGTATCTAGAAAGTTAAAAAAACACAACGCCATATCCATTTTGATGGCCATGCCCAATCGGCGACAGAAGTCGCTGATCAAGCGAAGCGAGGGGAGTGATGTGTCATCCGCGTCATTGCCAGAATTGGAATCGAGCGATTAGCTTTTTCTTTTGGGAATATCAAACCCCTATTCGCGGTTTTAGGGTTTTCTATGTTTGCGTGAACGTAGCCTGCGTGAACATAAAACCCTACATCTGCGAATGGGGATTTGCGAGTCCAAAGAAAAGGCTAATCGCTCAATCGCGATCAAGCAAAAATGCCTTTTCTGATTTTTTTAAAGAAGAAAAACCCAGGACAGTGTTGAAATGTACCCATCGTTTGGGTCGATAGATCAGCAGTGTCCATAGTTGAAAACGGTTAGACGGCGGTGTCCATAGTCCCAAACTTTGTTTAGCGGTGTCCATAGTCAAAAACGAAATAACAGCGGTGCCCATGTTTTTCATTGTGCGAGCGAAAACAGGCACGGCTGACATATATTTCATGTGTTTAACAGATTTGACATGGATTTCGACTTTGAGGGCGAAGTCGAACTTCGTTGGTCATCGCGAGCTTGCAGGAGGGGTTTCGTGGTGAAACCAACCTGCGAGCTCGCGATGACCCTACCAAACCCCCCATTTTAACTAGGGGGTTTGTTGAGGGCTTGGGGGGGTTTGCACGATTCGCCACACGCTGTGATAGAAGAAAGGGGATCTGTCGGGCCCCGCTACCGTGGGGCCCGGCAGGTGTCCGGGCAAGTAAAAAATATCAGGGTCCGGTTCACATATACCCAGTTTTTGGAACTATATAGCTGATATGCCAATGTCGCATACGATACAACGCAGGTATCAATGGAGCGTGAGAAATAACGCAGGTTTCAACACCGAGCGAGAAAGCAACGAGCCTCCCACGTGGTAAAATACAATACCCATCCAGGAATGGAGAGAAAAAAATAGCTCCGTAGCCCATGCAATGTTCGATCACACTTGAATAGTGATGGAGCGGAACCCATGTACCCAACCGCCGGTACATCGCCAATCCACCAGCGGAGGTTCAAAAGGTGCAGCTTGCACACACACTGCTCTGCACAAACCAGCTTGGTTCGATGAGAAATAATGCAAATTTGTGTTCCATTTGCATGAATGTTATACGACCGTGAAGGTAGTACACGCGTGTCATCGGATACGTTTCCAACAAATGGGTTCGCGCCGTTAGTGACAACCAAACATGTCCTCGTCACCATCGATAACAAGGCAGTATGATGGCAACAACATAGAGAATTGATGTGAATGACTGTAGCATGAACCGAGCTAAAATAGTAGTTCATAAGCGAAGCGTAGAGCATATACAACCTGACATTCATTCGGTTCAATCAAATCCCAGGTCATGGCGTCCTCGTACCACTTGTCGCTGAATGGTCATCCATTGCCGCCGCTGGAGAAATGGGCGGGTGTTGTGGACGATGCATGAATCATGGACCTGTACAATGCGTGGGTTGGATGGGTAAACATCAGGCGCATGTGCGACTCAAATGGACTCGGCCCATGTCCTGCTGACCCATACAACATGTGCTGGATCATGATTGTCAAACCGCTGCATCGCCGTCCAGCATGGTGCCCGCCTCATTGGAAGCCATGGGTCCATCCGGACCCACTGTGGTGAGCCAGATTGCAAACCGTGAAACATTTGACGTGACACACAATGTACTAGGCACGTTTCAATGATGAACCGTGGTACTAGCAGAAGTTCAAAAGGCTCAACTTCTGCGTTTTCTGCTTCTCCTGCATTGTCAATGTTTTCACGGGAGAACATGTCTTCTTTCTATCCGCTGAAGCTCCGAGGTCATCCCATGTCGCCGCTCACGTTGTGGGGAGGAGATCCGGATGCTCCTCAAGTGGCTCCAGGCGAAGAAATCCTTCCTCCACGTCCCCGTATGGACCAGTTTGATGCATGGGTTGCGTGGAACAAGATCAAGAGCCCGTGAGACACCAAGAATGTGGGACCTCCTCCAAGTGACCCATTCGACATGTGCCACATCATGTGTGTGAAGCTGCCTTATTGTCGTCCCATTTGGTGCTCACCACACTAGCAGCCCTGGGTCCATCCAGATCCTCTCTGGTGTGCCAGACTCTGATGCACTTGGGACACTGGAGGACCGGGCATATTGCGTATTCTTCTATCATTCAGGTCTCATTTAACACACACATGACAGGTCCCACAGATTTGTATGAACTGAGTGCCGTAGAACATGGAAGAAATTGGAAGTATGTCATGGTCACTGACAACTTTGGACAAGACACTTGAGACTATTGGATGTTTGTGGCGTCTTGGAACAGTACTAACCAAACTGACATCATTGGGCAGGACTTTTACAAGTAAAGTTCATTATGTTCCCGGTAGACAATGTATTTTTCCATAATGTATGAGAGGAGTAGAAATGGCTGTCTTCCGACATTTTATACTTTGCATCCAAGCATTGGGCTATAATGTGTTGTTACGTAAACGTTGGTGCTTTTGATGTTATGTAGTAAGATGGTTCAGTTACACACAATGGTTCATCTTCCATGTGACGATAGCAAGAAAGTAGAGTACCGAATGTTCTCTTATCAGAATCACACACTAACCAATTGAAAATTGACAATGGTCAACGATTCACACCCCCCTCTAACACAACCTCTCTAGCTTCGGGATCACAGACTCAGGCCGTCCAGTGCTCATGACAACTCAACCGTATGCCCAGGACTTGGATGTGCTATGAAAATAGGTCTGCGGCCAAGGAACACTCCCCTGTAATCCTGCACAGTGACATATACTTGTTGTTAGAAGGATGTTCACTGCTTTCACAGGAAAGGAACAAGTACAAATGTATCTTTGAATATGCTGAATGAAACACCTCACCTCACATCCCAAGTGCATCCATGCCTCTGACTTCATGGCTCTCCACTTCTTCTTTTGCTTCATCATCTACCTACTCTTTTCCTGCATCGTCTTCTGCGTCCTCTTCTCCTGCATCGGCTTCTGCGTCCTTCACCAGGCCTGTTCCATGAGTCTGGCACCTTCAGCGTCGTGCTCTTCTTGTGTCAGCAATCCATTCTCTGGCTCTGCCGCGTATCCCAACGAGTCCTCACTGCCATTGTCAGACACATCGTCATTGAAGTCGTCTGCTGCTGCCTCACCAACCTCTTTGTCTGTCGAGGAACCTTTTGTGCTTTGCTTCAGGGTCGTAGTCTGAAGCGTCAGAGTGGTCGGTTGTTGCCCCCTTTGTTGCCTGTCCACCTCTTCCTATGTCACGTCTCGCTTCTTCTCTCCCTGCTCCTGCACCTGCTGCTGCTGCTGCTGCTTCACGATCAGCTCTTAGCGCTGCTGCTGCTTGGTGAGGACGCGGTGCAATAGGGTTGGGGCACCTCTTTTCTGTGTGGCCCTTGCGGCCACACTTGGGGCAGACGAAGTTGCGTTTGCGGAGCGGCGCACACTCCAAGCGGGCACTCGTGGGCCTACCATGGCCATTTATGCCCAATTATCCCAAACCCATACACTTAATGATGAGTGTACAGCACTTGAAAACATGGTAAGGATCATTCTGGGAAAGAGGTTGTGGAAAACTAGAGGGCATCTGAGAAATTTCTTGTTTTAATCGCACATACACGAAATTTTCTGTGTACATGGATGGGGAAGTTCAGTGAATTTGCTTGAGGAAATAATTCCCCGAATGATAGTGAAATTTTGACAGAAATCCTAAAGTTTTTGGGGACATACGATTAACTCCTCTTTTCAAAGAAGGTTACCTACGGCATGGCCAGACATGTTTTGATGGCACTTTTGTAAGATAGCATTATTGACCGTGGTGTACTTCAATTCTTGAATGGCCTAACACCTGCCTTTGCTTGTGAATCGGACATATTCTCGATCGACCTGCTGGTCACATCTTGCAACGACAACAGCTTGAGTCGCTCGCACGACCTGTCACTCTCACGACCGGTCTCCATAGCGAAAGCCGAGAAACATGTTGCTGGCCAATTGTAAGGGTCCGTTCGTATCAGAAAGTATCTATCTTTCGTGAGACAATAAATGACTGTTGGAGTGCGAGTGGAAGCAAGTAGTATTTTTGTTTTGTGTTAAGATTGCTGACGATAAGGGAGATCCATTGGTCTGAAGGAAGACGTGTATAACTTCTAGTTTCAGTTTTAGCATGAGAAAGGTTTGCCGAATATCATATGTTCTATATTTATCAACGGCTTTCCATCGACGGCTCGGATGCACTTGTTCATAGCTTTCGTCGTCCATCGGCTTTACTTACAAATACACAAATTAAATACAATCCAAAATTAGAGACGGGGAGGAGGGCATCCATGCCCCCCCCCCCCCCCCCCGAAGTCGAAAGTGTATTCCGCGAATGTATTGAGTCGTGTATCTGGGGGACAGTCAAACAAAGACACAAATATATTCATACACTAGTACTCATTTTTTGCGTGCATGCAATACACTCCCCACTTCATATCGCCCAATACATTCGATGTATGGGGGAGGGTGGATGTGAACAAGTTATCGGGCCTGTTACGTTCTGTGCAAAAACCTGACCAAAAACCTCCCCAAAATTACCTTTGCATGTACCGTCCATTTCTTCATTTGAATGTGTTAGATCGAATAAGAAGTATTTCATTTCGAGTTACACTTGTGTAGCTTTCTCGTTGTCTATCAGCTTCACCTCCCAATACACTTCACAGATTCACTTTACCGTTTGTGGGAGGGGAGGGGGGATGGACGACACCCGTCCTCCTCTCCCTCTCTCCCCAAGTCCAAGAATGTATTGGAGGGTTGTATCGGGCTGTGTATCTGGTGGAGCATCAACGGTGTACACAATTGTGTTCATACACTGGCGAACAGTTTTTACCGTTCGTACAATACACACCCCGCATCACAACACCAATACACATCGTGATTTGACGGGGGGGGGGATGTTGCCGATCTATCCTGGTACAACTGCGGAGAAAATTTCAATGCATTGGGTCGTGTTTCTGGATAACATTCAAACGCACACACCAATATGTTCATACACTAGTACTTTTTTTCTCGCGTTTATACGATACACTCCCCGCCCCCAATACAATTGAAGTGTGGGGGAGGGTGAATGTGGAAAAACGATCGGGATCCTGTTACGTTCCGTGCAAGACCCCGACCGAACACCTATCTAAACAGACTATTGCAAGCACCATTGATCTCTTCTTTCGAACGCTTTTGATTAAATTGATACTATTTTGTTTGGTTCTACACTTGTGTAGTTTTCTCACTGTCTATCAACTTCACCATCAGATATACTTCCCACATTCACTTCACCGTTTTGGGGGGAGGGGTAGCCGCCCCCCCCCTCCCCCGTTGTTGATTGTATCGAAAGGGTGTGTCGGGTAGTGTGGCTTGAAGAGGGCCTTCTTTGTACAAAAGTGTACGAATACAACAGTGCACATTAGCATGTGAATGTACAATACACTCACCGTTGCATATCCCCAATACATCCTAGCGATAAGACCGGGAGGGGGGTGGTGGTGGGTGGGGCGATACACCCTGCGATACCCTCCGATACTGTCGCCGTGCTGGTTTGGTCGGGGAGGGGAGGGGACCACCATCGACTTCGTGAAAGTCGAGTAAATCACCTACGCGTCTCCTCCCGAGCATCGAGCAAAATCAGACAATAGGCTGTTTCCTAATACTGTGCACGTTTTGGTATATCGGAGCGACTATGACGCTAAGTATAACGGATGTTTATGTCCGCAAACACTTAGAAGGACCAAACGAGGTCATTGTAGCAACCTGAACGTAAAACAATTTTGACGCGACACTTTTCAGGATAATTTAAGATAATGGAACTCCATAAATCTTGCAGTGAATAATGTATCTATTCATTGAGTAACTAGTGAACCAATGAATGTGTTCAAGTAATTAAACTTCCAGGAAGTAAAGGTATTACAAGTGCAATGTACATAGGTTGTGTAGTGTATTAAAGTGGCTTGATTAACCATACCTCACCACGGCCCTGCCGCGGTCCTGGTTGCCCCCAGCCAGATGGTGCAGCGTGGATTGAGGATGCAGCAATTAACGGCATGGGATTGCTGTACGTGAGGCTCCAGTACCTCACTGTCTGGCCAAGGTTCACGTGCGCAGTCGGGTCTTCACCCACCTCCATCATGACGGCACATGCGTGCTGGCAAGGCTGACCATACTCGCGCCAGCGACCACACTTATAACTTGCCCGGAAAAGATCGACCCGCCGACGGACGTGAGTTGGGCCACGCACCATAGCCATGTGTGGTCCCTCCATCATCACGTCGTAGACCGTCGAACTGTGCAGCAACCGTTTTGCGGGAGCCGGTGCAAGTGTCTTGGTGCAGTTGTCAATCTGCTCGCGGCACTGTGCCATGATCCCCTGCACAAAGTTTTACACCTGCAGGAAGCATTAGAAGGGATACAGCTTTCGGAGGGGCTTTAGACGGGCGTTCAGTGACTCAGACGCGTTGCTGGTGATGTGCCCCCCTCTAGGAACCGGGCACATGTATGACGTCCACTTCTGTAGGGGTATGCCACCCTGTGTGTCTCGGCCTTGGATGTGGTAGTTCGCTGCACGGTCGCTGACTGTCCGCAGGTTGCATGCCGCTTGGTGGAACTGCTCGTGGGTCAGGGCCTGGGCGCACTTCGACACCTAGTAGCCAGCCTTTTTGCCGAACGTCTCCTAGACGTTCCTCCGAAGATGCCATGCATAATACGTGTGAGTAGCTCCTGGCAGGTGTCTTTCCAAAGCCTTCACCAAGCCTGCTTCTATGTCCATGCAGCGCCTTATTGTTCGGACTGCGGAAACAAAATGCCAAAGCGAGTTCGGGCAAAAAAATCAACAATGTGTCCACGGTGCCACACATATAACGCACGTGCCGGTAGTCATTGATAAGTGAAACTAGCATGGGTGGATGGTTGCTTTCCTGGAGAGCGATGGGCGGATGGTAACTTTTCTTCCGAAGCACGGGCGGATCGTTGTTTTTCTTCTGAACGATGGGCGGATGAGAGTCACACTTTACGTTTTATGGGTATGTGAGATATTTTACCTAAAATAATACTCAAATCCCCTAGTTCAACTAAGGGGGTTTGCTCAGAGATCGTGAATGCACCCTTGCGAACGCGCAAGTGTTGGAGTTTGCACTTGCAAAATCCAAAATTCACGACAGGGTTACATCTGACATCGACAAGGCCAGTGTCAGATATCACCCACTTCGCCCTCGAAGTCGGCGAAGTCCGACTTCGAGAGCGAAGTCAGACTTGGACACAGTTGCCATTTTATTCTGTTTTCACTCGCACAATGAAAAACATGGGCATTGCTTTCATTTCGTTTTCGACTATGGACACTGCTAGCTTACCGTTTTCGACTATGGACACCGCTGTCTTTCTGAAATCATCTATGGATACCGCTGACCAAAACGATGGGCACCGCTGTATTTTGAACCAAAAACCCACTTTCAAGCATGCAAACCACAGTTGGAAATACCAGGCAGCAAGTTGGAGCAGCAGCGTTGTTGATGCAGCGTGCGAGCTTCCACGCTAGTTGCTTACGTCCGCTGCCCCCTTAGTCTGCTGCCCTAGAGTTTAAGTCTGGAAGCTCTGGATTTGTTACTCAGAAACGCGCGCGCCAGTGTTAGCGTCAGAAAGCAGCTCAAAACTGAAAGTGACTGATTAGGAATGAAGAATGAGCAACAATGGGAGATCCCTCCAAGTTCTAGCTCCTCCCCACTAGTGTATAACTTGTTACTCAGCTAACCAGCCAATCAGAAAATAGTCCTAGACCTCTTTTCTGGCAGGCAGGGTTTTCTCGGTGACCCCTCCCAGACGCCCGACAGCCCAAAACCCGGGCGTCGTCCGTTTTGCCTGAAAACTGGACCATACCATAATACCGACGCTGCGAACGCAGTCGTGTGGTCAGAATCAGCTAGAAAAATAGCAAAGAGTTATGGCTGCCCGAACCCAGGCAGTACCTACGACAAACAGTGATGCCAAACAGGGCCACACAGCAGGAGACATGGACCTTAGGCACAACATGATGCTGCAAACGCAATGCCACAACCAGGAACAGCGCTGGGTGGATACAGACAGCATCTACAGTGGTAGTGACCGCCGGCGGCCCGACCGCCGAGGAGGCCTGCCGATGGAGCTGAGCGCATCGCCGGATGGAGGAGGCTCCAGCGAATGGTGAGCGGGCCTCAACGTGCGTCGGCTCCACCGAGCGACACTCTAGCAGTGTCGAGTCTCGCCGTCAGTCATCTGCACGCCAATGTACACAAGCCGGGAGGACACAACAGAGTACAATGAGATATGCACGAAAACCAACATTCCCCCATGACTCACAGGCGTAGTGCACATGTGCAGGCAGAGACATAGTCAATGACCAGACTCCCCCAGGCCACGCAGAAACGCAGGCAGGGACAAAGAGAGCCACTCATGGACACACGCCGACCGAACTCACAGCCTTCTTGAACGAGTCACGCTTCAGTGCCTTGGTCAAGAAGTCAACCAACTGCCGTGCTGTCTTAACCCATACGATGCTGATGCTGCCGTCATGCAACAACAAACGCACATAGTGATACTCAAGGTTGATGTGCTTTGTGCGTGTATGATGCACGCTGTTTTTGTTGGCGATGGCCATGCCACTCTCATTGTCACAATGCAACGTGATGGATGAGACAGACTGATGCAACTCGGACAACAGACGACACAACCATACGCTCTCACACGCGCCTGAGCCAAGAGTAACGTACTCAGCCTCAGCAGTGTTGCGTGCAATGCACCCCTGCTTTTCACTGCGCCAGGACACAACTGTACCGCCAATCAAAAAGATCCAGCCTGTGCGACTCTTACCGTTCGGACTGGCGGCCCAGTCACAGTCGGTGTAGCCTACAACGACAACAGACGGCTGACGGCGGAACATGAGACCTCGCCGAGGGGTCGAGACGACATATCTTAGTACTTGGATCGCGGCCTCGTAATGGAGGTGACGCGGCTCCTGAGAAAACTAGGCCACGAGGTTGACGGCGAACGTGATGTCTGGGCGCGTTGTCGTCGCCAGGAACATCAGTGACCCGATGACTCGCAGGTACGTGGTCACGTCAACTGGCTCCCTCACAACAGCTGGGTCAGGACTCTTCAGCTTCACCTGGCCATTAGGTGACATGGGTGAGGATGCGCTCGGCACGAGTGGCAGGTCATCCGCAATGCGGGTGGACAGAGTCTGCACATACGCAGCCTGGTGGATGTGCAGGACGCCCTGGGAGCGATCATGCTCGAGCTCCATGCCCAGGAAGACTCTGGCAGAACCGAGATCCTTCATCTTGTAGGCAGCGTAAAGCAAGTCCTTGACAGACAAGATGGCAGCCGGGTCAGGCGATGCAATCAAGAGATCGTCAACGTAAACCAGAACAGCAGCAAAAGTCTGGCCTCGCAGACTGACAAACAGTGTGGGGTCAGCGGTGCTATGCTGGAGCCCGTCACGAAGGAGCGTGCTATTGATCTCCCAGTTCCAGCACCGAGGCGACTGGCTTCAGGCCATAGAGGGCCTTACGCAGTCACCAAACTCTCCCATTGTCATCTTCCAAGCCTGGGGACTACACCATGTAGAGCTCCTCACCCTCCAATGAACCATGGAGAAAAGCGTTGCTCACGTCCATCTGATGCAGCTCCCACCCATGCTGGACGACCAGGCTGAAGAGCGCCCGACTAGTGGAGAACTGGCCAACTGGGGCAAAGATCTGGTCGTAATCGACCCCAGGAATCTAGGCAAACCCTTTGGCTGTAAGGCGGGCCTTGTACTTGTCCAAGGACCCGTCCGGCTTCCAGCTGCGCCGAAAGACCCACTTGGCACCGATGGCCTTCCGACGTGGAGGAAGGTCGACGAGGTCGTACACGTGGTGCTGTCGGATGTCAGCGAGCTCATCGGTACAGGCAGCATCCCAGTGTGCGGCCTCAGGAGAGGCTCATGCCTCGCGTAGGGTGGCTGGGTCCTCCGGACGTGCTGTGGAGCGGACTGAGAGAGCGTGTGCATCTCGAGCACCAGGTGGGATGCGCGCGAGTGTAGCCACGACAGCGTGCCGATGCTCGTGATGAAGCATGACGCAGCCTAGTGCGGAGCCCGGGTGAAGGTCTGCAATAATGGCCGAGGTGGTCAAGCCAAGGGCCTTGGTGCCAGGATCCCCACTCACGACCGTGGGAGTGGAGGAGACACGTAGAGCCACGGGGGATCGAGGCGCCACGGAGCGCGGTGCGACGGTCTGCGCGCTCACCGACTTCCCGGGTCGGAGGCTGCCGCCTGGGCCACGTGTGTAGCGTGGCAGGGCAGGCGATGGCACTCAGTCCGACGGGCCAATGGAGGCGGACGGGGCTACGGACGGGCCAGCGGATGCAACCGGGGCTACTGGTCCGGAGGGGCCAGCGGACGCGACTGGAGCTACTAGTCCGAAGGGGCCAGTGGAGACGCAAATGGGGATGCCGACCCGGAAGGGCCAGTGGACGCGACTGGAGCGGCTTGTCCGGAGGGGCCAGTGGGCGCGACTAGGACTGCCGGCTCAGAGGGGCCAGTGGACGGGACTGGGACTGCTGGTCTGGAGGGGCCAGTGGACGCGACTGGGGCTATCGGCCCGGAGGGACCAGCGGACGCGACTGGGGTTGCCGGCCCGGAGGGGCCGGCGGACGCGACTGGGGCTGCCGGCCCGGTGGGACCAGCGGACGCGACTGGGGCTGCCGGCCCGGAGGGACCAGCAGACGCGACTTCGGCTGCCGGCCCGGTGGGACCAGCGGATGCGACTGGGGCTGCCATCTCGGAGGGACTAGCGGATGTGTCCCCTGGAAGCGGCAGGACGGAGGACGGACTCACCACTCCCCCACACGACGGGATAGACACGGACGAGCCAGAGTGAATGAGGTCGCGAGGAAACAGGTTTTTGAAGAAGAGGGCATCTCGGGACTCGACGATGCAGTGTCGGGAGGGATACCAGAAGCGCCAGGCCTTGGACTGATGGGAGACACTAAGGAAGGTGCAGGGACATCCGCGGGGGATGAGCTAGCCGCCCTGCTGTGGGACGAGCAGCCACACCACGGCCACGCAGCCCCAGACGCGAGCCGGGCGAAGGTCAGCGCGCTGACCGCACCAATGCTGGTACAACATGTACTAGCAGGGAAGGGGACCGTGGGGAATCCGGTTCCAGACCCAGGTCATGTAGGCCATGGCTTCAAAACAGAAGTCATCCGAGAGACCGGACTCGTCCCGCATGATGCGGACGGCGTCGGCCATGGCACTGTTCTACCGTTCGGAGACACCTGTTTCAGACGGGCGTGTAGGGCGCAGATGTCTCATGGTGGATCCCGCAGGAGGCGAGAAAGGTTGTGGCCTTACCCATGTACTCACCGCTGCGATCGGAGTGAAAGCGGCAAAGAGAGCGGCCATACTCGCGCTCCGCAAGGACAAGCCAGTCCTGGATGGCTCGGGCGATATCCCTCTTCTGCCGAAGGCAGAAGACCCAGTGGTAGCGAGAATAGTCGTCAGTGAGGGTGAGGACATAGCGGCCATGCTCGCCGAAGGACTTGGTAGGGAGAGGACCCATGACATCCGAATGGATGAGGTCAAGGGGGGCGGATGCACGGGAGGAAGACAAAGGGTACGTGGACCAGTGCATCTTCCCCTGAGTGCAATCAATACACTCAGTGGGACACGGGAGAGGGAAAATCTCCGGGTCAAGGCCCTTGGCCGGCTGGGTGCGGAGCATGCTTTCTACGGCGTCAGAGTGGACGTGGCAAAGGCGGTGGTGCAAGAGGTGTTTGTGCTGAGGAGAGAGTGTACTGGTGACAAACAAATGGCCTGTGGCAGCCGACGGGGAGGAGACGGAAGGTGAGGAGGAGATGCGAGGTACATGCCACAGGTTGCCACGGGCGGTGGCGTGCAGTACGATAAGACCAGACGGACGCAACGACTCAGTGCCAACACCACGCGAGTGCACAACATCCATGCTCATGCGGACAAGGACAGTGACGGACAGGAGGTTGAGCCGTAGACAGCATGCTCCGTTCGAGACCGGGGACGAAGAGGGCAGCGGTCAAAAATATATCACCGACAGGACCACGGAAACAAACGATGCCGACACCGTAGACTGGTAACACCTGTCCGAAGCCTGTCCGGACCCTGGAGACATCGCCAACAGGACCAAGCATACTGAAGGCCTCGCGTGAGGCCATCATGTGATGCGTGGCTCCGGCGTCGATGATCCAGGTCTCGACAGGATCCTGGACCGGTGTTGCCAGATCATTGACAGTCACATGGCAGCAAGCAAGAGACGCGGACGCGGTAGAAGGGGGCACGAACCGAGACTGCCAATCATCAAGCCCCACGACGTCATCACGAAGGGAGAGCATGGGGGATGGTGGGATGGACGAGGAAGTGGGACATGACCGCAGGTCACTCTCAGTCATGCAGGACAGTGGGGACGAGCAGGAGGTGACGCAACTCGCACTTCCCTAGGGAGGAGGACGAGGCAGGCCAAGCTGAAGCGCAATGAACTGCTCTAGCTCATGGTCGCGTGTGGACGGCCCGGGAGTGTAGACCTAGTGCGGAGTGATGGCGCCAGATCCCGGATAGAAGGAAGACTGCCCCGGGGAAGGAAACGGAGGCGCCGATGGCTGCGGATGATACTGCGGAGGTGCTGGCATCTGCGGGACCGGTGGGGTGGTCAGAGGAGCGAAGCTGTTGAACGGGGTCGAGGCGGCAGGGGTGGCGACAGCGACGGCGGCAGAGGCGAGGTGGCACTCCCCCTGGCGAAGCATGGTGGCGATGACGTGTGCCTCGTCAGTGGGAAGCGGGCACGTGTACCAACCGTGTCCTGGCTGGCCACAGTTGTGGCAGAGCGAGCCACCGCTAGACCCAGTCAACTGTTGCTGCTGCTGCTACGGACCCTTACCCTTCTTGCCCCGGCGCTTCTCCTTCCCCGGTGACGAGGAGCTGGTGGAGGAAGTAGCAACTGCGGGGGAGGCGACTGCCACAGAGGCGATGACAGGGGAGGCGATGGCAGGGGAGGTGAGGGCCTCAGTGTGCTGGATGCGGGACTCCTGGTGAGCCTCCTCAATCCTAAGGAAGAGCTCGTATGCCCAGGGCATGAGGGTGCCCTGGGTCACCAGGGTGGAGAGAACAACCTGGGGGTAGTGGACGAAGACGTCCGCGTATGCACTGGTGGCACCGCGCTTGATGGTAAGGAGTGCGGCCAGAGGGGGTGGAGCAGCAATGCCTAAGCGGCGGAGCATATCCTCGGCTCGCTGCCAGTACGCCGTGACTGTCTCGGTCTCCCCCATGTGCAGGGAGTTGAACTCCCGCAGCGGACGGCTGGTCTCGATGTCGCTGGACAGGCGATGGGGACGAGTGAGGACGTGCCACGCAGCTGTAGGATCTGGGGTGCCGCCAGTCGTAAAGTCGCCGAGGAAGGGTTCAAGGGTGAGGCGGGAACCCGGAGGGGCGACAGGGACTAGCGCACGTACGGCACGACCAGCGTCATACAACTGGTTGGTTAGGGTGGGGTCATACAGGAGGGTGTAGTATGCCCACAGGCCCTCACCATGCACCCAGATCCGGAAGCTGAGCTCCCTGCTCCGAAACTGCTCGCCGGCTTGAAGCGGCGGCGTCTCAAAGTCCTTCTGCCTGCGGCCGGCATCCAGAGTGGGGCCAAGGACGGAGGTCACCGTCTGCTGCTGACGCTGAGTCTGCTGTTGCGCCAGGTAGTGCGTGGCAGCAGACACAGCTGGGCTGGCGTGCCCTGGAGGGATGAATGGAGGCGGCGTACTGGTGGAAGTCTGGAAGGCCAATGGCTGCAGCGCTGCAAGCTGCTGCGTCAAGACGGCAAGCTGTTGCTGAAGAGCAGCGAGGGGATCAGGGTTGCCGCCAACGATGCCAGAGGACTGCTGCTGCTGCTGCTGCAGCTGCTGCTGCTGGTGCTGCTGCTACTGCTGCTGCTGTTGATGCTGCTGCTCGTACTACTTGTGCTGCTACTGCTACTGGTGCTGCTAATGCTACTGGTGCTGCTGCTGTTGCGGCTGCTGCTACTGCTGCTCCTGCTGCTGCTGCTGCTCCTGCTACTGCTGCTGCCGCTGCAAGAAAGGGGGGCTTGGGGTCCCCCCAACAGAGGAGGACCCCTCCCCACTAGGGTTGCCATTCATGGTTTGGTGCCCCTTTGTTTTTTTGTGTATTGCTGATGTCAGCAGTGACGTCAGCTTAGGACGGCAGACGTCCTGCCCATGCTTTGATTTTCTTCCCCCTTCCCCTTGCCCTTTTTTGTGTGTGTTGATGATGTCAGCAGTGACGTCAACAGTGACATCAGTAGCGGGATGCTGACATCAGCAGCGGCGGTTGTTGGGGCCACTGCTGCAGCTGCTGTCGCTACTGTTGCTGCTACTACAGCTGTTGCTGCTGGTACTACTGGTGCTGCTGCTGCTGCTTCTGTTGGTGTTGCTGCTGCTGCTACTACTTCAGCTTCTACTGCTGCTACTGCGGTTGCAATTGCAGCAGAAACTGCTGCTTGTTGCGGGCTGCTGCGGCTGCTGTGGCTGCAGCAGCAGCTAAGGTAGCTGCTTTAGCCTTGGCAGAGAAGCTGGTGGGGTGGGGGATTTTTTGTTTTTTTATTTTTTGTATTTTTCCTTTCGTCTGTCACAGCGGGCTCCGCTGCTTGCTGTGGACAGCGGGCAGCGAGATCACTGTTTGTTGCGAGCAGCGGGCTTGTTGCCTGTAGCCCGTCGCTTGTGACAAGCTGCGGGATGCAAGCAGCAGCAGCCGCTGCTGGCTGCTGCCGGCAGTTGCTCGTTGCTACTGCTGCTGCAGCTGGCTACTGCTGTGGCTTGTTTTTGCGGTTGTTACAGCCTGCTACTGCTCCTGCACGCTGCTGCAGCTGCTGCTCGTTGCCGCTGCTGCTCGCTGCTGCTACGGGCTGCTGTAGCAGGCTGCTATAGGCTGCTGCTGCTGCGCGCTGCTGCTGCTGCGGGCTGCTATGAGCTGCTGCTTTTGCCTGCTACTGCTGCTACACGCAGCTGCTGCTGGCTGCTGCTGCCATTGCTCGTTGCCGTTGCCTGCGACTCCCACAGCTGCATACTGCTGCTGCTACCTGCTGGTGCCAGTCACTGCATCTGGGTGACGTTGCAACGTGCGTCGTCGCTCACAGGTATCGGACGCGGCCTGCCGCTCACCTCCTCGCGTCACGCGTGGGGGTAAGTGCTGCCGAAAAAAATTCGGCAGCATTTTCCCTGGCCCAGTGGCCGTGGGAAAAATTGGACGCCGCCACCAGGCGGGTCAATGCTGCCGGGAAAAATCCGGCAGCATTTCCCCTGCACTGGCGCGTCTGTGGGTCCACCGGCGTTGTCTGGCACCTGTACGCCAGTCTTCTGCTGCTGATGCTACGCTCTAGCTCTGATACCAAGCTGGAAATGCTAGGCAGCAAGTTGGGACAACGGCGTTGTTGATGCAGCGTGCGGGCTTCCATGCTAGTTGCTTAAGTCTGCTGCCCCCTTAGTCTGCTGCCCTAGAGTCTAAGTTTTGGAAGCTCTGGGTTTGCTACTCAGAAACGCGCGCGCTAGTGTTAGCGCCAGAAAGCAGCTGAAAACTGAAAGTGAGTGATTAGGAATGAAGAATGAGCAACAATGGGAGACCCCTCCAAGTTCTAGCTCCCCCCAACTAGTGTAGAAGTTGTTACTCAGCAAACCAGCCAATCAGAAGATAGTCCTAGACCTATTTTTTGGCAGGCAGGGTTTTCTCGGTGAGCCCTGCCAGACGCCCGACAGCCCAAAACCCGGGTGTCATCCGTTTTGCCTGAAAACTGGACCATACCATAACACCAACGCTGCGAACGCAGTCGTGCGGTCAGAATCAGCTAGAAAAACAATAGCAAAGATTTATGGCTGCCCGAACCAGGCAGTGCCTACGACAGTCAGTGATGTCAAACAGGGCCACACAATAGGAGACATGGACCCTAGGCACAGCATGATGCTGCAGACGCAATGCCACAACCAGGAACAGCGCTGGGTGCATGCAGACAGCATCTACAGTGGCAGTGACCGCCGGCGGCCCGACCGCCGAGGAGGGCTGCCGATGGAGCTGAGCGCATCGCCGGAGGGAGGAGGTTCCAGCGAACGGTGAGCGGGCCTCAACATGCGTCGGCTCTACTGAGCGAGACTCAAGCAGCGTCGAGTCTCGCCGTCAGTCATCTGCACGCCGATGTACACAAGCCGGGAGGACACAACAGAGCACAATGAGAGATGCACAAAAACCAACAACCGCTTTCAAAACCTACCGCATATTCCACTCGGTGTTTTAGGGTTTAATTTTTACGCGGGCTCCTGATGGGCCTCGCGGTAGCAGAGCCCATCAGGTTCCCTTTCAATACATGGGGTGTTTCAGACCACCCACTCAAAAACCTCGCAAACCTTTGTGAGAAAAGTCGCAAACCCCTCTGTAGAAGGGTTTATGGTTTTTCTTTCATGTCTGACAACGTCAGCTTGTTGTCGCTAGATTGCATCCAATATCGACGTAACGTGTTCATCTCAATATAGCGTATTTTTTTGCATGCTTGCTGGATTTACCGTTGATAAGGAGCGAAAAAGCTCCAAATATGAATATAGCGTGGTTAATGTGCAAAAACGTTGATATGGCGATAGCTATCGAGAAAACTGTGGATATATGGTCACTCCCCTGATTACTAAGCTATTGGAGCTTACGAGACTTTGTGTGTCTCCCTTGCCTAACTCTTGCTGTTTCTTGCACTTGCTTGTGTAGTTACCTAGAACCTTCCTATGATGGACGTGTGTGTGAGGGCAAGTAGTCACATACACCAACTGCAAGACGCCATGGATGCGGGAAAGGTTGCCTTCATTAGCTCGGGCAAAAATCCAAGACAAAAGTGAGGAGGGGGGGAGCGAGACTTAGCAGCCGATGAGTGTGCACTCGCCACAGGCATCACACCCACGCGAGCCACACCGCCACCCGGGGGTCGAGCCCGACCGTTCGGCATAAAGCAGAACGGCGGCTACTCACCAATGCACGGGTGAACCCGGCATGGTGGCCCCTAAGGATCAGCACCCGGGAAATGCAGCTCCCCCACAAAACACTCAAGGCAAGCAAAAGTGATGCAGAGCACGTCAGTAAGAATGTACGGGCTCTAGCAACTCCCACATGAGATAAGAATCAAGTCATGGTCTTGTAAGTTTCAGAGAGCACTCCTGGATGATGGACGCCACAGAGGCCAGTCACGGCAGGCTTGCTTGACGTCTTCCCAAGTGAGGCCATGTCAAGTCAATCTGTACATGAGTGTGCATGGAGGGGGAGACAAGAGGGCAGAGAGATGTGAGTGGCCAACGAACTTCAACACTCCCCCATGACCCGCAGGCAATCACCCCACACACATGCAATCTCAAGAGAACGAGATGAACAGAGAGAACAGAGTGATGGATGCACTCAGCCGGGGTCATGTGGACAGATGAGACCAACTGCATGGACATCACATTTGAATACGTTTCAACTGAGTGCTTTTGTGAGGAAGTCTGCTCTCTGAGAACGTGTGTCCACCCATGCAACTCGGACAATGCCAGCAGCAATGCACTCATGTACAAAGTGATGCTCCACATTGATGTGCTTAGTACGTGAATGATGCATGTCACTGTTCTCGACAATGGCCTTGGTGCTTTTATTTTCACAGCATAGGGTGATGCAGCGAATGGGGATACGCAATTGTTGTAGGAGACGACACAGCCAGACATCCTCACACGTGCCTGTGCCAAGTGCCACATACTCAGCCTCAGCTGTGCTGCGGGCAACACATCCCTGTTTGCCACTTTTCCATGACACAACAGTTCCACCAATTAGGAAGGCGTACCCTGTTTGGCTGCGCGCATCAGAGTCATGCGCCCAGTCACTGTCAGTGAAGCCATCAACCATGAGAGATGGTTGTGCACAAAAGAAGAGACCAACACGAGGTGGCGAGGTATATCAGTGACCCTATGACTTGAAGGTAGTCAGTCACGTCAACTGTCTCCCCCAGCTTAGAGAGGTCCGAGGACTTCAATAGTGACTGTCCAGTGGGTGTCATGGGCGTAGAGGCGGTGGGAGTGACCGTGAGGAGTGAGCTGAAGCGCTCCTCCAGGCTGCGGACATACGCAGCCAGGTGCACGTGCAGAGTGCGGCGTGCGCAGTCCCGCTCGAGCTCCATGCCCAAGAAGACGCGGACCGGGCCCAAATCCTTCATTTTGTAGGTTTCCTCGAGAAGAGACTTTGCGGCAGCGACTGCAAAAGTGTTGGGGGATGCAATGAGAAGATCATCCACGTACATCAGGATAGCAACCAACGGTTGTGAAGGGGGACTAAGAAACAGAGTAGGGTCCACTGGGCTTTTCCTGAAGCCCCCTTTTTCCAAAGTTGTCGTAATCTCTTGATTCCAACAACGGGGGGATTGCTTGAGTCCATAGAGCACCTTGCGCAGTCGCTACACACGGTTTGTACCATCCGAGAAACTAGGTGGCTGTACCATGTAGATCTCCTCATCCAACTTGACGTGCAAGAAGGCGTTATTGACGTCCATTTGTTCCAGTTCCCAGTCATGCTGAGCGACTAGACTGAGCAGTGCTCTGGCAGTGGTGTAGCGGCCAACCGGTGCAAACATTTCGTCAAAGTCCACACCATGGATCTGGGAGAATCCCTTTCTCGTGAGACGTGCTTTGTACCGGTCTACAGTGTTGTCTGGGTTGAGCTTGCGACGATATATCCACTTGGCCACGGCAACTTTGCAGACTGGGGGTAGATCTACCAGTTCATACACACTGTGGTCTGAAAGTACATCAAGCTCAGCCTTCATGGCCTGCTCCCATAGAATGGAGTCAGTGGTTGTACGTGCTGCCTGCACAGTCACAGGTTCAAGTGGAAGAGGAGAGAGACCGGCAGTGGCAAAGCACGAGGCAACATACCCCGCGACAGACGATGAGAGGGCGGAGTGAAATTCTGCTCAACCAGTGAGTAGATGTGTCAGTGTCAAGACGGGAAGGAGGATCAAAGTAACGAGGGTCCTCCCACTCGCGGTCAGCGTGGCGTGCAGCTGTTTGAGGAGAGTCAAGCTCCTCGTCTGGCGGACCGTCAAGAGGTGGCAAATCCAGCGTGGCCACTTGAAGAAGGCTGAGGGCAGTGAGCAGCTGAGAACGACCGAGAGTACTACTGCGAGCAGTCGCACGCAGTTGAATGCAGATGGACGACTAACGTAGCCACTGTTTGCCTAGTATGGCCGTAAGAGGAGTTCAAAGCAACTAAGAGTAGTTGCAGGCGGCTGCGAGCAGTTGCGGGCTCAGATCAGCCAGGGGCTGCTGACGGGGGCTGAGAATCACCGAGAGCATTGAGGTGAGCAGTGAAAAGTGGTCAAGAGCGACCTAAGTCCTCCGGGCTGTTAGAAGGCAGCGGGAGGAGTGAAGAAGAAGCCGACTTCCGCGGGTGTGGAAATGGCCTTGTGGAGTTTCTGCTCGCGGGGCTCAGACGAGCACCAGGGCACTGATGTGTGTTGTTGCTCAGTGCTAAGGGGTTGCTGTGACGAACCACTGCTGCGGTAAGGTCGAGTAGCCGAGAGGGGCCACGGGTATGTGAGTTGCGCCGAGGCTAATGACCAGGATCAATGAGCTATGAGCGAAGAGTCTCACGCGCTCTGATACCAGTAGTTACCTAGAACCTTCCTAGGATGGACGTGTGTGTGAGGGCAAGCAGTCACATACACCAACTGCAAGACGCCATGGATGCGGGAAAGCTTGCCTTCATTAGCTCGGGCAAAAAGCCAAGACAAAAGTGAGGAGGGGGGAGCGAGACTTAGCAGCTGGTGAGTGTGCTGTAACGGGCTGGATCTCCAGCTCCTGCTCTAAAGTCGTCGTCGGAGTTCGCAGAATGGCGTTCTCTATCCGCGTCAGGGGTTTACCCCCCTCGTGAGACTGAGGGGCAATCGTCATCAACGACCCAGAGCAGGGAGACTCGAATGTTTCGAGTCTCCGGAGGCCCATTTCCGTTTTTAACCAAACCCTTGGTTTTGGGACCCAAACCGGGGGTTTTTACCTCGAACTCGTGTGTTCGCACGAGTTATTCCGTTTGTTTTTACGTCGAAATTCGTCATAAACGAACTTCGAGTTTCGTTTTGTCGTGCTGGCGCGAAATCGTCGCGTGCGAGGCACGCTGGCGATTTTGCGCCAGTAACTTGACCTCACCCTCGCTCCCCCTATCCCTCGTCCTCTCTTGCTCGTTTGCAAGGGGGGCGAGGGGGGGCGAGGGCACGAGGCCACGAGGCCTTGCCCTCGAGGCCCTCGTGGCCTCTCAGCCGTCGATCGGCTGAGGCCGCGATCGGCGGCAGGTGGCTGGCCGGCCGGTGGCCGGCCGGTCACTTGGCCGGCCGCCGGTCGTCCAGCCGGCCGGCGGCGAGCTGGCCGACGGCCAGCGAAGTGCTGGCCGCCGGCCAGCCCTCGCTGACGCGAGGGGTGGTGCGCAACCACCCCTCGCATCAGCGAGGAGGGAGGGCCGAACCGGCCCTCCTGCTACATTCCTTCCCACTTATCATGAACCGTCCCGGTTCATGAACAACAAGTAGGATTGTCAGTCAGTGAGTCATCAACATTGTGAAAGANTGCGAGCTGCAAGCTCGCTCCAGTACTCGTTGACCACCCCTGTGGGCAACCGAGATTCGGGCTCCCATGAATTATGTTCAGGTCCACAACCGGCCCAATGAACGAGGTACTCCCTGACAACGCGCGAGCGAAGAGTACGCTCTCGGTGCTGGAGTAGGCGAAGGACCTCGTATTGGCCGTCGGCAGCCAGGACTGCTGGCGGTGGCCGAACGGTTCCTTCTGCCGTGTATGGAGCCAGCAGACTCACATGAAATACGTCATGTATCTTCATACTCGGCGGAAGTAGCAATCGGTATGCCACTGGCCCGATGCGTGCCACAATGGGAAACGGCCCAATCCACTTCGGTAGAAGTTTTCTTGCCCCTGGCGACTTCAACCGAAGGTTTTTAGTGCTAAGCAGCACTTTGTCACCGATGTCAAACGACACCTCCCGGCGACCTTTGTCGGCATATGCCTTTTGTCGCTGCCAAGCTGCGTGAAGGTGACCCTTCGCCTCCTGTAACAAGGAGTCGATGCGATCGGCAAAGGCTTGAGCAGAAGGAACCTACCCTCCTGTACTCCCACTCTTCACCAATGAAGAGGGTACCACCGGATGCCGACCACTGTTCAACACGAACGGTGTGAACTGTGTGGACTCGTTCACCTAGTTGTTCACCGCAAACTCTGCCGGTGTTAGGAATTCGTCCCAATCATGCATGGCAGGGTCCACGTACATGCGGAGCATCTGCTCCAGAGTGCGATTCATGCGCTCTGTTTGTCCATCCGTTTCAGGGTGATACGCTGACGACATTTGCGACTCGCTGCCGAAGTACTCGTGCATCTTTTGCCAGAACTTACTAGCAAATTTTCGATCTCGATCGGAGATAATGCGCAACGACAAGCAGTGGTACTTTACGACACCCTCAAAGAAGAGACGAGCGGTCTCCTCTGCATTCACGTCAGTGGTTGTAGGAATGAAGTGTGTCATCTTCGTCAAAAGATCCATAACCACTAGTATTGCATCATGGCCACGGGCCGTGTCCGGAAGACCAGTAATGAAGTCCATGCTGACACACTCCCATGGAGTCCCAGGAATGGGAAGCTGCTGGAGGAGTCCAGCAGGCTTCTTGTTACTAGCCTTATTCCGAAGACATGGGTCGCATGTCATGCAATACTTACGGACATCAACACTCCACCCTGGCCACCAATAGTGGTCCGAGAGTGCCTCTCCAGTCTTTCGGGGTCCCACGTGACCTGCGACCGGCGGGTCGTGGAACTGGGAGATAACCTTTGCTCGAAGGTCTCCTGAGTTTGGCACAACAACTTGTTCTCCATGCCGGAAGATTCCTGCGGCCTCCACCAAGCCGTACTTGTCCAGATTTCGAGAGTCCTGAAACCAAGAATCCACACAGTATCCCATCCGGATCCTGTTTACAAAACCGTTGTAATGGATAATCTCTTGTGGTGGTTGACAGAGAGGTGTAGGGGGATCTGGTGGTTGTACGGTTGCTCTTGCAATGGCCATAGAACACCCACTGACCTCGGTGGTTGCTTTAATTTCCACAGGCTGTCGGCTTAGTGGATCGGCCACATTGATGCGTCCTGGCCGATATTCCCATGTGAACAAGAATCGACTCAGGTATTCGCTCCAACACGCCTGTCGTCTTGACAGGTTCGGTTGCGTTTGGAAAAACACTAATGGATTATGGTCGGTCACGACCGTCACACCCCCTTCAGCACCCTCAAGGTAGCAACGCCACATCTTGAAAGCGTTGACTACCGCAAGGAGCTCTTGATCCCCAGTCGTGTACCACGTTTCCGCGGGTATGAGCTTCCGGCTCTCATACGCAACTGGGTGACCGTTCTGCATGAGGACGGCTCCAAGTCCAACTACCGACGCATCACATCGAACCTCCCACAGTTGCGATGGATCCGGAAGAGCTAGGACGGGCGCCGTGGAGAGAAGCTCTTTGACTTTGAGAAAAGCGTTCTCGCAATCAGATGTCCATTCCCAACGCACGTCTTTTCACGTGAGCCTGGTTAGCGGTGCTACCAGGGTCGAATACCCTTGCATAAACTGTCGAAAGTAGTTTACAAGGCCGAGGAAAGACCGAATGTGCCCAACATTTTCGGGGCGTGGCCAGTCCACAACGGCTTGGACTTTTCGTGGGTCGACACCGATGCCGTCCTTGCCGATGATGTGTCCAAGGTATTCGAGCTCATCTTGTGCAAACTTGCACTTGCTCACTTTCGCATAGAACTTCTGTTCCTGAAGGATTGCGAGAACTTCACGCAGATGTTCTATGTGTTCTTCCATTGATTTGGAGAAAACCAGGATGTCATCCAGGTAAACCAAGACAAACTGTCCGAGTTGCTTGGCGAACGTTCGGTTCATTTCTCCTTCGAAGGTTGCCGGGGCATTTGTAAGCCCGAAGCATAACACTCGGAACTGATAGTGTCCCATGTGCGTTCGGAACGCGGTTTTGGGCACATCATCTTCCGTGATGCGGATTTGATGGTACCCTTGAGACAAATCCAAGGACGAAAATACTTTTGCGCCGTGGAGTTGGTCAAAAAGGTCCTCAATCCGCGGTCAGGGGAATCGAATTTTCACCGTCAGCTTGTTCAACGCCTGGTAATCTTCGCACATGCGTAAACCACCATCCTTTTTGTTCACAAAAAGGATCGGCGCACCGTACGGCAAGCTACTTGGCTCGATCCATCCTCTTGCAAGGTACTCTTTGATTTGGCGTTCGGCCTCTCGCCTTTCTGCTGGACTAAGGCGATACATGGGTCTGAACGGAGGAGTCGCCTCCGGTTGCAGCGGAATCGTGTGGCCCATGTGTCTTTCTGGTGGAAGCCCAGCCGGTGGGTCTTGGAATACATCTGAGAACTCCGCCAATAGAGATCTGATATCTCGTGGCGTGTCTTCCGTCACGTCGTCCTCCACTTTCTGCAGCCGAGCCAAGAAGTATCGACAACCATGTCGAATACGTCTCTTGACCTGCATTGCAGACAAGCTGGCATGGACTTTGAGTCGGGTCGGTGATAATTCCGTACTCGGAATCAACGTAAAGCGGCGTTGCCCTTTCCGGAGGATCAAACGCTTTGATTCAAAGCACATTAGAGCCTTGTTGTCACGGAGCCAGGGATCGCCTAGCACCACGTCAAACGGGTCAAGAAGGTTGAGTACCTTCAATGTGACACTCTGTGTGTACCCTTGAATACAAATTTTTACTTTACAAGTACCGATCACGGGTACCGTACGGTTGTCACTGACAACAACTGCGCCATTCGATGGCTCATACTTCAGGCCAACCTGTCGGGTAAAGCCAAGGCTAACAAAAGAGTCGTCCCCTCCAGTGTCAGCAAGTACGTTCACGGGAGCACCAGCTAGGTGTCCTTTGAACTGCATCGTCATGTTGCCTCCACTCTTCCGAGTGAACAAACTCGACGACGGTAAACCGAGTTTGTGATAAACAGGGAATCTGTACGACGGGCGTCGCAAATCCCATGTTTCACCCACTCGGGTCTACATCTTGTGGGCACGTGTGAATTCGGCCAGCACCTTCCAGTCTTCAAATTTTACTGGGTCGAAATCGTCGACTAAAGGTACTGCGAATGTGATTGAACTCATCGCTTTGAGGGCGTCTGCTTCAATCACTGTGCTACACAACTCTTGTACAGTGGTTGGTGTCACCACCACTAAGCAAGATCGGTCATGCATCTCGTCTGGTGATGCAAGATTTAGTGGGCAATGTCGATCAGCAAGTGCAGAATGAGATTCAATGAGAGGGGAGAAAACAACAGAGAAATTTGAACTCGTCAAAAACTCGAATTGTTTAACATCCTCGTCTAAAAACATGAACTCACACTCCTGATCCTGTTTTACCCCTGAGTGGTCCCCACTGACGTCACTCAGGGGTGGGGAAAACCCGCCCCACGACCCTGTCCGTTACCACGGCCGGGCCCATTGCCGAGACCGCGGCCCTGTCCACGGCCTTGTCCGCGGCCTCCTGCTGCACCATCCCCACGAGGTGCTGCTGCTGCAGCTAGCGCCGCGGCCTCTTGTCCACCACCAGCAGCCTCAGGGCACTGAGCCCTAAAGTGGCCCGGCTGCATGCAGTTGTGGCAGAGCCCATCGCGGAAGGCTGCGTTGNCAAAAACTCAAATTGTTTAACATCCTCGTCTGAAAACATGAACTCACACTCGTGATCCAGTTTTACCCCTGAGTGGTCCCCACTGACGTCACTCAGGGGTGGGGAAAACCCGCCCCACGGCCCTGTCCGTTACCACGGCCGGGCCCATTGCCGCGACCGCGACCCTGTCCACGGCCTTGTCCGCGACCTCCTGCTGCACCATCCCCACGAGGTGCTGCTGCTGCAGCTAGCGCCGCGGCCTCTTGTCCACCACCAGCAGCCTCAGGGCACTGAGCCCTAAAGTGGCCCGGCTGCATGCAGTTGTGGCAGAGCCCATCGCGGAAGGCTGCGTTGCGACGCTCACGCGCCGCCTGCAGCTCGTCATTCTCGCGGCTGCGCTTGTTGTTGGGACCCTTGTGTCCACCAGCCTTCTTGGCTGGAGGGTTTGAAGGCTGCTTGCCCTTGGTCCCGCCTCGCTGTCCGGCTGACCCACCAGCCCCTGCAGCGTCTACGCGCATGTCGCGCCCCTGATGTGCACGCGCGTTCGGCCGTGCATCAAAGTAGTGTTTTGGGTTTGCCGAATACACTTCGCTCATGTAGTCGCGCAACGCCCTCTAGCTTGTCCAAGCTTGGCCAGTGGTTGTCGTGGTAGTCTTGTCCTTCAGCTTCTCGCTTGCGAGACCATCACGCAAGTACTCCAGCAGCATGCACTCCGGGTACTTGAACGTCTGAGTCCCATCGCCCTCGGTGAAGCTTTCGGCTTCCTCCACAAGTGCGGTGAACTCGCTCAAGTAGGATTCGAGCGAGCTGCCCAGCTGCCTGAAGTCCTTGATCTTGTGGAAGGCACGCTGCGCCTCCTCACGTTGGGTGCACTTCTTGCGCATGATCGCGCAGAAGGCCTCCCACGGCATAGGCTGCCACTCGAGGTGTGGCTGCTGCGCAGTCCACTCCTTGACCACGTACTTGAAGAATTTGTCTTCAAGGCGCGTCGTGGCAAGGTCGCCCCACTGGCTGAGTGGAGCCTTGTGGACACGTAGAACATGCTCCATGCGGTTCAGCCAGTCGGTCAGCCTCACGCCCTTCCGAAAGATCTCCACACTGTGGAGGAAGGACGTGTTCATGACCGACCCCGAAGTCGTCGAGGTAGGCAAGTCGTCGCTGCCACCGGCAGTGGCATCCCCGGCTGCGGCGCGCTGTGCTTGCTGTTGCATCCGCACCTGGGTCACGCTCTGCAACGCCTTGTCGAGGTCGTTGCATCGGCGGCTTGCCTCATGGGCGGCCAGGCGCTGCATCTGGCGATCACGGTCAAGGTCCGTGATGCTCTGCCCGACGTGGGCCAGCAGGTTGGCGAACGCGAACTTGAGCTCTGATGTCGTCAGAGCATCGACTATAGCCTCCAGGGCCTCGCGTTGTCCGTGCACCCTTACCCACTGCAAGAGGGTACGGTTCGCATACACGCCTCCAAGGAGTCCCACCTTTCGGAGGAGACTATTGTCGGCGACGACGCCCGAGTGGGCGCTGCCCTGCCCCACCGTGGCCACATCGTAGGAAGGGGAGTCCGCCCCCATTCCTCCGAGTGGTGCCGTATCTCCACCGTCGGTGGTGATCTTCAGTCGGCCTGCCGCCTCAGCAGCAAACTCCGCAAGCCTACGACGGCCATCGCGAATTGCCTTTGCGGCGTCGTCGTCCGGCTCGTTCTCGCGGGAACTTCCCGTGTGACTGCTTTCGGCGCCCTTGCTGCTCTCAGCAGTCTCGCTGCCATCGACAGCTTCAGGTGATGCGGCGGGCGCCTTTTCTTTCTCGAGCAATCGGCTCGAGTTCGCCGCACGACGATGGCGATGGTCGCGATCCTCGTCGCCTTCGCCATCGTCGGCGTCGTGCTCTTCGTGGGGGTCCTCCTCCGGAAGATCCTCCTCCATCGCGTCGTCCGTCGCATGGGGGTCGCCCATGTGCGCGTCGACGTGCTCATCGAGCACCTGTGCGGCCTCCGCACGCTTCTCGGTATCGCCGAGGTTGGCGTCGGTTGCCTTAGGTGGCACGGTTGCCTTCGGCGGTACGGTTGCCTTAGGCGGTACGGTTGCCTTTGGGTTGGTAACCGTGCTCGCGGCGGCGGCTCCCAAAACTTGGAGTCCGCCAAGGACGTGTGGTGAGAACGTCACCACCTTGCCCTTGTTGGTCCTAGACGGTCCGGCACTTGCCATCTCGTCGCTCGTGCAACTAGCACGTGAAGACCGTTGTGAGGATCACCCCACACCTTTTTTTTGAGGAGGAATCGCCTCCTAAAGTCACGCTCTCACGATCGGTGAGGCAATTATCAATTTAATTTCTACTTTCCTAGGCCGCCACATTGGCACAAGGGCGTGGATTTTGGAACTAGTCTTCCTAAGCCGTGACTCACGGCGATTGGCAAGGACTAGTACCTAGGAAAACAGAAAATTACAATACAAGGAAATGACAAGAAGTGTGAGTACCGCTCACAAAGCTAGGACGAAGAATGGGAGAGAAATTACTCAATTCCTAGCAACTCCTCCAATCCTTCTTCTAACTTCTTGTCATCTTCTTGTCTTCTTGTCTTCCTTGGCCTCCTCTTGAGTCTTCTTTGCGCGTGTTGCGCCCCTTGGCGGCGTCCTCCTTGAGCCGGCGGCGTTGAGGAAGCCGCCAAAAGTCCTCAAGATGTCGTCCTCCCTCTTTTTAGGTCTTCCTCAAGCTTTGAGAGCCCCTGGCCTTGGGGAGAAGCATTGTCCCAATTCTTGGTTGGAGGGAAGGAGGGAACTTTGACAAGAGGGGGAAAACTTGGTGGATTGGGGGTGGGCACTCCCCACCCCGTCCCACAAAATCTCTTAGGTCCCCTGGAGGTGAGGAGAGACTGTGGAGAAGAAGCCCCAAAAATAGAGCTCTTCTCTAGCTTCCTAACGCACTTTACGGCGCTCCAAACGGTGAAGCGTAGATGCCGTAGTCCCTTCTGGCGTTTCTGCTACTGCTTGCAGCTGCCGGCGGCGTTTTATCTAGGTCGTAGCCGCCATTTCCGTCGAACCCTTGGTCGCGAGG
>SZWC01011193.1:22936-92649 GCA_023375785.1 Penium margaritaceum | reverse complement strand
GGAATGGTAGTGGAGGTAACGGAGCCTTGTTGGAATAGGATAATAAACAAGCTAACAGGTAGGAGGTCCACACACGACGCTGTGGATGAGGCGGGGAGCACCACTTAGAAGCTCGAGAGATGAACAAAAGAGTTAACAAGTGGGAGTCAGGGGGGGTGTTAGCAACCGGTCAACCGAGCGTCTGCATGGCCGAACAGCAGTGTGAAACTCCACAAGGTGCCTGGACATTACCTCAGGATCGAACCAAACCAGCTGATAGCAGATTCTGGCGGTTTCTCACGCTTCGCAGTGACCTAAAGTGTCTCCAAGGATCAATGACTCAGTGCAGAACCTCAACCATCCTACCTACACATGCGTTATAGGAGTACAAGTAGCCACACTCATCATGAGCGGATGCATATCTCCTTGGATGCAAGGCTCCGGAGATACGTAGACGCTGAACTCAACATGGTGAAAACACTAGTCTTGCTCTTAAACACAAATGAACATGATGTTAAAGGTGACAATCGTGCACTTGGCTGACTTGCCAGTGGTGCGTGACCCATCATGTGTGCGTTTCAAGCTTCACTTCAGTTTAATCACCTCCAACGACAGTGTGTGTGTGTGTGTGTGTGTGGGGGGGCAAAATCAACAAGTCACTTGCGTGACTTGCAATTGTGGCCAACACTCTCCCATGACCCATAGATGAACACCCCACACACTCATGAGAGCGGGAACAACACAACCACAAGAATAGAAGAATGATCCACGAGGTACATGCATGTCAACCAGACATCATAAGCGCACAGCAGACCGATAGCGTGCATAGCTGCTTTGAACATGCTCTTGGTTGTGTGACTTCCACCCGTCACGACTGATGCTCATGCATTATCCATTTACCCACGTTGGCGGTATATGGTAGAGGAGGGCATGGCGACACGACGGGCCTCCGGACTGCATGGAGACTTCTCCAACTCCTACGACTACGCCGGCGAGATGCGGTTAATGCGTATCGATAGCCCTGTAGGCTTGTCGGGAGCTAATAGAGTTTTCTTGGTGGGTTGAGACCCACGCACCCGGTGGACTGTACCGGTGCGATGAGGAGACCCAGTGGCTGTATTTGTGCTTCCGATGTTCGGAAAGTTGTGCGTGATGTCTGGACATTGATTCCGAAGTTTTGTAGCACTATTTGTGTTTTCTCGGTGGTCGAGACCCGGGCAGTAGGAAAGCTGTTCCGGTGCCTCGAGGAGACCACTGTTGATTGTTATTGTGGTGTACACCGCTGACTCGTTTGGGTTCAGCGGGGGTGACGGTGCCCCTACATAAGCCCTCTAACGGTTCATTTGTACTTTCTCCTTGCTCTTTTCTACTCAGCGTTCCAGACTTGGCGAAATACTTGCCTTCTTGCATCTCACTCACACACAGAGCTCATGTTCATTTTTGCATTTGCTTGCATGCCCTAAATCATTTCCAATTTGCTATCAGAGCGCCGGGTTTCGACACCCATTGTGGACATTGGGGGCGAGTCGATTCATGTGTGGGAGGAATGTAGAGCGAGGTGTGCCACGTGGCTCGAATGTGGGTCTTGGCCTGTGGGCGACTGATGGGATGAGTTGAGGGTCGGAGACCCTCAATTAGTGCGGTTTTGGCCCAGTGGGCCAAGCTTCCGATCCGTTTGTTACATTCGGTATCAGAGCAAATGTAGTACCAGCCTCAGCAGTAAATGCAGCACGATCACAATCGTGCGGGGCCATAGCACCAATAGTAGTACCAGCCTCAGCAACAACAGTAGCTTCCGTAGTAGCAGAGGATGTGGCGGTCCAATGGCGACGACTGCTTAGTGCAGAGCGATTGTTACAAAGCTTCCTGTTTTGCATTCCCAGCTGACATCTGATTGTGTTGTCGGCGGCGATCTGCGCTTCGAGATGTGTTCCCGACCGGCGACTCCCTGGGGCCCGTGGATTGGTGCGCGCACTTCACTCCGTAGGATCGATGACAGATTCGAGTCTTTCCATCTTCGAGGGCTATGTCGTCTTCCGCTTGGAGCAGCAGCCATATCTGCAGTCACCACCCCTTCTAGTCTTTGAGCAGTTTTCGTTCTATCAGTGGCGGCAACATTAGTTGCCGCGGCTAGTCAGACTGTAGTCTCCGGGCGTGCTGTGGTAGTGCAGCTCGTCCCGTCTGGACACGTTTGTTGACCCTGACGCCGTGACCTCCAGGTCTTACAGGTATTACTGGCCTCATCCTCTCCCGTGGCTTGGTATTCACCAGCGGGAGTAGGTTCCCTCGACACCTATGTATTGTCCAGCGCACGAGATGAACGCGTGGACATTTGAGTAGGCGCCATGCGCGCTCGCCTTCTAATGCTGTGGTAATGGACGTCATGGTTGGCGTCGTTGCACGATGCGCCCTCGCGGCTGGCATCCACCTTGGCTTCAGCCTCGTTCCACGTGCGTCCTCCACAGCATACGGATCTACCGGCGTTGATAGATCCCTTAGCTGGCGAGTTTCTTCACCGAGATCCACGGCCTGCGGCAGCTGGTGCAGCGGCTTTGTCACCTTGCTGTCATTGAGCGTGCTTCTGCTACTAGTTTGTCGACGGCCTCTTCGACCATATCTCCTTCATCCTCTCTTTCTTCCTCATTCGATGGTGTCCCTTCAGCTTCACCTATCGGCTTGTCCCAGGTTGCCATCCTCTCGCTCCTCTACTCTCTTGCTACGACGATACCACTGTGCCATGGCATGCCCTTATGTAGTCGTTCCAGTTGTGTTTCCCCATGGCGTTGGCAACAGCGCTCCGCACACCGTGCTCATGCCAGTTTGGATACATTCTCCTCCTCCTCGGAATCTGTTATTGTACCTGTGGAGGGGGAGTGTGGTAACTGCGCATTGCCTAATGTGACCATATGGACAAGATCCACATTTGCGCCGGGCCGTGGTGCCAGAGCGTCAGCTCAGGCAGACTCAAATGATACGGTGACAGCACATGGCGTGGAGTCTGATCCCAACATGGCCTTCATGGTGGAGACTTGCATGTCATCATCCGGGCTGTATCCAGATCTTCCAGTGTAGCAGGTGACATCGAGAGGAGCAAAGGCACGGCGTCCCTGGGCGGTGCCACTCGCGGCTTCCATCGGTGGGGGCCTGGCGGTGGCACAGGAGTCCCATACAGATAGGGATGCATCTACTAGACTTTTGGGGGAGAGTGTGGAGTAGACTAACACCAGTCCGACGGATGTTGGAGTACTTGGGACGTGCATGTCACCGAGTTCGACATCTACGCTGGGGCAAGAGCCGTATGTTCTGCAACAGCAGGTTGCATCAAGAGGAGTGCAGGTGCCTCGTGCCTGGGCGGTGCCACTCGCGACTCCGACCGGTAGCGGCCTGGTGGTGGCACAGAAGTCCTCTATGGATTAGGATGCCCCATGCGGATTTCCAGGGGCGGACGGCGGACGCGACTCACTCCAATCCGACAGCGGTCGTAGTGCATGAGCAGAGTTGGTCGGCTGGTCTTTTGGAGGTTGAGGCATTCTTTAGAGCAGCAGTTTTGAGAAACATCACTGGGACATGTGCTACAACACACACAACAGGCTACACTATGTCATCTGTGCCAGTTGAGGACTAGCTTCAGCGCGAGGAGTGGTCGACGTTCCCAGAGTCTACGGGTTCCCGTACACACGACGGAGCAGCGACACATATGGAGTCAGACGGTGGTCCTCAGTCCATTATCGAGCAAGGGCAGTGACCAGCCTTCCGGGCGAGACTGCGTGAGCACCAGCTGCACTTGTTGGTCGCCTTGACTGGCATTGAGCCAGAGTCCTGCACACCTGTGTCCCCTACGGCGGCAATCGAGGACACTGGAGCAGATCCGTACACGCGGATGGAGTCACCTTGTCAGCAGGAGTTGAGTTTTTCCCCCTCGTTTCAACCTGGTCGTGACCCTACTGATCACATCGACACTGAGAGTGGCAGTCTCTGCACGGACGACATTTCCACATGCTCCAGGGACTCTGACCACTCCTTCTCCTTCTCTCTCAGCATGCGACCGCTCTCTCCTCTTATGACAGACACGAGTTGTGGTGTGGATGTGACACCTGTAGGTGCATCCAATGTTCCAGCGTCTCTGCACATGGCAAGTTTGGTTGACCCCCAGGAGGATGTAGCAGCACCAGTTCCATCGATTTCAGTTGCAGAACTCGCGATGCAAGCTGCAGAAATCGCGAGTACTGCTCAAATAGAGCAGTACTCGCGAGTTCTGCAACTTGCATTTGCCGCATCCAGAAAGGCAGACTTTATGCTGTGCGAGGCAGACCTGGGCCACCTCCACATGTTTGATGCAGATTACGCCGACTTGTAGGAGCATGTAGTGATGCTACAGCGGGAGATGCCGGCTGCGCGTGAGCAACTCTCACAGTAGGGGAGCATCATTACTGTCGGCATGAGCCTGCCGCCACCAGCATGCGGCAGACCTATACTCAGGGAGGAATCTTGTAGAAGCTTTGAGTATGACATTTGACAGAGACACTACCATAGGAGAGCTTAGCGTGCCTTCAGTTTCCTCCATCATCGCTCCTGTCGACTCTGTCATCGCTCCTTGTGCGGCTGCCATCACGCACCTTCATCCACCTGACTCAGCTGCTCCATCGTCACCTTCGTCCATGAGTGGTGATCCGTTTCTTCGCTCCAGCCCTCTTCTTCTTGCCGTACACTCCTGTGCCTCAGGGTGCTCTATCTCGCCTCAGAGGCCAGCTCCACCACTTCATCCATGCTCACGTGGTGTTTGTCCATTCCCTTTCCTCCGGCGTAAACAGATGCATCGCGGTAGAGCGGACAAAGGAGACACTATGAGTTGGGACCCTTGGCAGTCATGTGAGGACTGCTACTATACAGGTGATGCAGTTGTGACGTGAGGAGTCGTAGCCGTAGAGACCACTTACCTTTGAGGGAGGGAACCAACTCATATATGACAGGGGGAGCTATCTCTATATTGTGCAGAGACCACATGATTCATCGCCCATGATCTGTTCAGTTGCGGCATCAGCATCTCTGTCGAGGACATTGCCACCAGGTTCATCTGCCCAGGGGGAGTGTTGTGTGGACCTCAACTTGACGCGACGTTATGGGAGATGCATGGCGAGGGTTCCATTCTCTGCTATGAGCAGACTACAGCCGCCCTTTGTTGGTCAAGACCCAGACACTTGGGCGGTTGCACCAGTGTCACAAGGAGACCATGGGGTCCCATGTCTTGGTGTGTGGCCATACTACGTGTGGCATATGCATGCCAGCTGGTTTGCTCATAGTGGTAGAGACCCAGACACGTGGTGAGGTACACCCGTGTTACGAGGAGACCCTCTGTGATAATGTGTTGATTGATGATGCTATTGTGGTCGGCACACAGACACCTGTTAGATTGCTCGTAGTGGTCGAGACCCAGGCAGTGGTACCGCCAGTGTCACGAGGAGACCATTTTGTATTCTGACATGTGTATGATGTGCATTGCATTGGTTTGTGTGCGTGTGCATCACTCCTCTCATGGTCGAGACCCAGACACTTGGTGGGATGTGCTTGTGTCCAGGGAGACCTTAGATGGGTAGCATGAGTGTGTGTGTGTGGATGAGTGTGTGTGTGTGTGGTTGACAGGTGCAGATTGTGGTTTGGCATGTATTGTTGTTCCATGCCTTTGTTCATTTGTTCTCGCATGGACAGCTATGTCAGCAGGGGGGAGTGTTTGTTGTGTGGCTTCCACCCGTCACGAACTGACGTTGATGCATTATCCATATACTCACGTTGGCCGTATATGGTAGAGGAGGGTATGACGACATGACGGGCCTCCGGATTGTACGGTGACTTCTCCAGCACCTACGACAGCGCCGGCGAGACGTGGTCAATGCCTACCGGCATTGACCATGTCTGAAATGAGCCGTTAGCGGGCTTTGAACATGCCACTGCTTAGAGTTTTGGTGAGAAAGTGCACACCCTAGTGACGAGTATCCAACCGGACAACCCGAACCTCTCTAGCGACAATGCGCTTGTGTACAAAATTATGCTCAACGTTAATGTGCTCAGCGTGATTGTGATGCATGCCATCATGCTCGATGATTGTCTTGGTGCTCTGGTTGATGCATCGCAATGTGGTGCAGTGGATGGGCACACAAAGGTTTTGCAGCAGGCGGGACATCCATGTACTCTTGCATGTACCTGTACTAAGTGCCACGTACTCTGCCTCACTAGAGCTGCGGGCAACACATCCTTGCTTTTAAAGAAATGGCAGTCCCATCAGCAAGAAGGATGTAGTCGGTACAACAACGAGAATCTGTTTCATATGCCTAATCGTTGTCTGTGTATGCATCGATGACCACAGAGGGCTATGCTCTGTAGCACAGACCTACGCTCATTATGGATAGCGTATATCACACAACGTGCATCACTGCCTTGAGATGTCTTCGTTGAGGCTGCTGAGAGAACTGAGCTAGGAGGTCAACTGAGAAGGCCACATCCGCTCGTGTAGGGGTAGCCAGATACGTGAGAGACCCGATCACGCTGAGGCAATCAATGATCTCGACGGTCTCCCCCAGCAGTGAGGAATCACACGAATTCAGCATGTGTTGACCCGCTAGTGTCATTGGTGTAGATGCAGTGGGCGTGTCAGCCAACAAGGGGCAAAACCCTCGCCCAGGATGTGAATGTAGACAGCCTGGTGACGATCACGTTCCAGTTCTATATTAAGGAACACTCAAACCGGGCCCAAGTCCTTCATTTTTCCAGTGGATTGTAGCAAAGACTTCATTGACTGGACAACAACGGGACTGGGTGAGGCGATGAGTAGGTCGTGGACAAAGATCAGAATGGCCACATCACAGTGCTACCAATACTTTCGGAGGGGCGCGTTCAATGCGCCCGCATCGCACACACAAGGTGGTCATCATCAGGCGATGGATGAAAGTTGGGATCAGAGTGACTGGAGGCGCCACAATTCCAGCACGTAACGCTTCTAGAGGAGGAGGATGAGGAGGGGGAGCTGTGGGACTGTTTTCCCTTACCACGCCCTCCTTGCCCACTTGCACCAGACCCGCCGCCACCTCGACCTTATCCTTTTCCTCCCTCTCTTCTTGAATGAGGAGATAAGTGGCCAGCAGGGAACATGTTGAAGCGGTTGAGGTAGAAGTGGTGTCGTATGAGGAGGGGATGGGAGTGGTAGCTGCTGCGAATGTTGTGCGGTCAATACGTTTGTTTTGTAGAGCGCTCCACCAGTCAGTGTGGCGTTGAGACGTGAATTGCCATGGAGCACCAATGCCTTGTGGTGCGTCTTTGGAAACGGACTCGGAGGCTAGATGCTTAAGCTTAGAGGTCCTGACCCCATTAAAGATGTTAGACAGCTCAGGAATCAGGCCGTTGACAATGGAGAGGACGGCTGGGAGCTTTCCAGGTGCTGCCATGCCTAGGTCCCGCAGTAGGCAAATGCTACAAGCCCAATAGGTATCGGTGGTCTCATCAACATGCATAGAAAGCGTGTTGAACTGTGAGGTGAGGACGCTCTGTGTAGCATGCCCTACGACTCTGGTACAATGGTTGATGAGTGCGTATGTGCCAACTTGATGAGCAGGCGTACGTTGTGTAGTGTCAGCATTGTAGGACCAGATCTTACAAATGAGATCATTGGAACAAGGGAGAATGAGGGTACAAACTGTGTGAGAAGAAATAGACTCAACAAAAAGAAGGGGAGGAAGAGCAGAGGGTTTTGGTTCATGGTAGTACTCCCAAATTTGCTTGCCTTGTGCCTACGCACTGAAGAGAACTTCACACAACTAGAAGGTAAGGTTAGAGGTGAAGTGGGGTGGCAAGGAATCAAAGTCAGGTTTGGGGTGCACTGGCACCACAAGCGCTTTGGCGGCTGTTGTGGTGGCAGCAGCTGAGACTACAAGAGGGCCAGAAGAGAGAGACATAGAGGTGGTGGATGCGGAAGCGGTTGCAGTGGAGAATGCAACAAATACTCCAGCAGCAATGGAGGCAGAGGGAGTGGCACGTAGTGTGGGTTGGAGACGGTTGAGGACGAACTTCGCAATGTGGTCAGCAAATGTCTCCTGATCAGTGGATTGGAGACGGTTGAGGACGAAGTTCGCAATGTGGTCAGCAAATATCTCCTGATCAGCTTCCTCACTACGTGGTTCTTCCTCTGCATTACGCTGGGTTGTGAGTGCAGCTTGGAGAGCAGTGCGCTCTCTCTGCAACTCCACTTGCAATGTAACGTATTGGTTGTTGTCAACCGGCGTGGTGACGATGATGCAAATCTTCCAAGAAAAGTTTGGACAGATTTTTGTCAGGATGAGATCCACGTGGTGCGGTCCCGAAGTTTGTCTGATTGCCTGTAGTGGTTCGCGTCTACTGTTTTTGGGCGAATCTGAGACTAAGCGTGAGCTTTCTGGTCGCCTCACGCTATGTGAGCAGGAATTCAGAGACAGTCAGTTTGCAAAGGGAATAACGTTATCTTGAATTAGTTTTTGAACATAAAAATTATGACAACATTTATAGGGCTAGTCATGAGCTTTCCAATGCACCAAACCGCGCGCGATTCGGCCAAGCGTAGCTCAAGTTATGCTTGTCGAAGCGCAGGTCTCACCCACCACAGAAGCCTGACGCCGCCATTCGCCGTGGCGCCTTCGTTCACGTGCGAAGCGCCTTTCCTAAGGCGCATATCCCATTGCACATGGTGTGGGGGTCCCCTGCACTGTTTCCATGCACCCTACCCACTTTTGGGTCGTGTTTGGTGATGGGGTGTGACGAGGTTCGAAACCTGTCCGTGGACCTGCAGTCAGAATTTTGAGGAAGTCCCCGAGTAACAAAACGTACTACTGAGTTTCGGACGCCGAGCCAGGATTTTGGCTAAGTCTCTCAGTAACAACCTGCACTTCTGGATCCGGTGGATGATCCACCTGATCAGGCGGATCATCCACCGGACGCCTCGGCAGGCCTATCGGAGCATTTTCTCCAGATGGTATTTTTGTTACTCGGTCCGGTCGATTATCGACCGGATTTCGAGTCGCAGCCGGCTCCAAGAGCCGCTGCGCATACCCTAACTTTGGAAGGCCATATCTCCCTCGATACTTGTTCGATTCCGGAAAAACAACTTCCACCAGATTCAGCGACTTGTCAACTTTGTGGGGCAATCCTTCATTCTAGGATCCAAGCAATTGTCAAGTCACCAGATCCGCCGGAGCGGAGTTTTCATTTTCTGGCGGCTTGTCAGCGCCTCCCGGCGCCGCACTTGGGCATGCGGAGGGGCAATTTTTCAACAAGTTTTACTTGCCCCTGTGGGTGTGGGCAGGTATAGTGAGTGTTCTCTCAAGACTGTGCTGCAAGGCGATGAACCTGGATACACAGAGGCACCAGAGAGAGTACCAATCTCACCAAAGCTAGCAATGCAGTGAGGAAAAAGGTGGCAGTGATGCTGCTGCTGATGCCACGATGACGGTGACGGTGGAAGACGTGGAGATAATGAATCATGTGACACCTGTCAAGGCAGCAGCTGTGAGAGTGGAGATGGTTGTAGCTATAGAGAGCACAAGCTAGACGTGATGAGGAAGCTAGCCTCGTGGAAGTGTGCATTGAGGCCTCTGCACTAGAGAGTGCAGTGCCTGCTGTTTTTGCTGCTATTGCCTCTATGGAGTCTGCTGCTACAGCAACCTGTGTGAAAAAAATGACTTCAGGTGCTGCAAGAGGCCCTTGGTCGAATTCTTCACTTGTGTATGTTTCAATTGCTCTACCAGATGCAGTGCTGGCTGGAGCACAAGCAGCCCGTGCAGTGGCCGCAAATGTGAATGAGACATGCACAGTAACATTGGAGACAAGTGTTGCTTCTAGAACCGAGAGGATGTCAGAGGGTCATGAGGAGGCTGAATAAGAAATAGAAACAGCTAGAGATGCTGGGCATTGAGGAACGGAGGGTGTATGCACAGTTATTGGGACTGCTGGTGCGGCTCCACTAGGGGTGGCACATTGACTGTGCTAACGCATCCTATGGATAACGGGAGGGCTTACAGTGGATAGAGGAGGTCTTTGACCCCGTGGTGGCCCCATGGCTGGCACGTTCTGAGCCATTGGCAAGTTGTGTGATGCTGAATCTTAGTCGGTAGCGTCTGCAACAGTAGCGTCCTGCTCGTAGTTGGCTATGGGATCATAGTCTTCACCACGGTAGTGCCTTAGACTGCAACGGCAGAGGCGCGACCACACCTCACGCTCCGCCCTCTCCTCGTTATTGGCAGCTTCTTCTTCAATTCTGTAGCGCTAACATACAGAAGTAGGTGAAGTGGGGATAGGTTCTGTCATCAGTGGAGAAGCCATGGTGTCAAGAGTCTAGCTGTCTGGGAAATAGCTGCTCGAAACGACAAGTGTGCAACCGAAAGGGAAGAGGGAATTGGATCGGCTGCGACAGTGAATCCAGCAGTTGCTATGCACTGCTGTACCAATGGCTGTGTTTTCATTGTTTCTTTTGTTGCTGCGACTACTGTTGTTGCCATGAGAGCGGCAGAAGATGCGTGGCTGCTTCACAGATGCTGCTACTGTAGCTAACGGTGCTATGGTGCTTGCAGGTTAAGGCTCAACCAGATGCGCCGAGCTCCTGTAGTGTGGGTGCAGCTGCAGTTACAGTCGCTGGTGCTACACTGCTGCTGTTTTGAGACTAAGACACAAAGCAGATGTTCCAAGCGCCGTCAATGTGGTTGCAGCTGCAGAAACTGTCGCCGATGCTTCTTTGCTGCTCGCAATGCTCCAGCCGACGCTGCTATGGTGCTGGTAGGATGGCACAGAGCCAATGCGCCGGGCACCTGTGGTCACGATTGCAGCCGCCACAAAGCTGATGGTACCACTGTGATNGCTGGTGCTACACTGCTGCTGTTTTGAGACTAAGACACAAAGCAGATGTTCCAAGCGCCGTCAATGTGGTTGCAGCTGCAGAAACTGTCGCCGATGCTTCTTTGCTGCTCGCAATGCTCCAGCCGACGCTGCTATGGTGCTGGTAGGATGGCACAGAGCCAATGCGCCGGGCACCTGTGGTCACGATTGCAGCCGCCACAAAGCTGATGGTACCACTGTGATAGCTGTCCTGCCAGTTGCAGATCTAATGTGGCGGGTGATTTGGTGTCATGATTGAAGACGTCATGTCTGATGCAACACCAGAAGACAATGTCTTGGTGCAGACATACCACGAGGCGTGACTGAAGGATGCAGATGCACGAGACCATGGCTGGGACGGTCAGAGCTGCTGCCAGTGGACTCGATGTCATGGTTGCAGATACCACGGTAGATGCAGCAGCAAATGCAGATGCCTTGGTGCAGACGAGATGGAAGGGTGCAGAGGCATGAGTTAGGAGTCCACAAGCACATGGGTAATGTAGCAGTTGCATGTAGCGTGCGTGTGCAGATACACCACCGCGCGCAACGAAAATCCAAGAAAAAGTGACACCACAGTATCGAATCTGATGCTGAGCTGAACTGTGAGCTGGGAGCATGCTCACTGCTGCAGATGAAGCATCTGCTACGGCTAGAGTGGGTAATCATCGTAGTATTGAGTTTGGCCCGTATCCAAGACTGGAAGAGGAAGGAACTTCTTCCGATGGGTGGAGACGTGATTATCTTTGGCATCATTCCAACTCCAGCTCTGCCGGAAGACTGTGTGACGTGAGCCCTAGGCTCAAGGCCTCCACATTCCCAGGACCTGGACATCCCACCCAGACCAGCCCAGCCCAGCCCAGTCCAGCCTAAACATTTCTTCTGCCATTTTTGCGTGCTGTACTGTGGGATGTAAGGGTGTATTATCTCTACTGCTCTGATAGCACAAGAGAATTGGGAATCCCCTGAGCAACATGCTGTGTTAGAGGGAACGGTGCATATAATTCAACGTGAAAGGCGGTGCTTGCAAAGGTGGAGAGACGGTGAAGAAACACTGCAAACTGTAGAAATAGTGGACAGATTGAGCGAGAGGGAGGGATAACTACTCTCCTCCAATCTTTACGTGCGTTCATCTGCACAATGCATCCACCAAGCTAGTGGAAGCAACAGACGAGAAAAGAAAATCCCTGAAGAGTCAAGTGAAGAAGCAAGAAATACAATACCACTAGGAAAATAGACCCGGGAGCTGGCCACTGAGAAGATTCCTGTAAATGCAAGAGATTTAAGAAGGTGAAGCTAAACCTATGAATGTAGTTGAAGACCACCGTAGAGTGTGTGCAGGTGAGTGGTGTTAAGTCCAAAGATCAATGGAGCTGATGGAACAGGGACACCCTAGGGAACCATTCTTTTACAAGGTGTCTAGGAGCTTCCTAACTCTGCTGTCACAGGCGTGGCAACTTAGTCCAGTCAGCTGATGCACTAGTCTGCAAGGCAGGTACAAGAACAACACATGGTTTCTTAGGGAAGACGCACATAGTCTCATGTCTCTCAATAGCTTTGACTTGTGGGAGAAATGGCAACTGAAAGACACACAACATAAACAGCTGTGACGGCGTACAGCAGGGGACGCACGTGGCAGGATCAGTTTGCCCTCAAACCTATCCAAAACCACTGTTTCAGCCGTAAATCAGTGCACAGGCATCTGAACGTAGAACCGTCTGAGCCTAAAGATGCACTTTCTTGAGCCGTACACAACACCCACGTACATGCATGGATCCAGGATTGACTGGTGGACACATAATGTAAAACATGCAAATTGGACTCAAGGCCATCCACCCAAAAAAACTAGGGGCTACTGAAAAAGGGGAGAGTGTCCCAGAAAGTCTCTTGGATGCTGTAGCAACTGCTCTGCAGCCGCAGATGGGTGAATCACCACCCGGCAGTAATCCACTGCCAGCTGGGTCTACATCAACGGTCTGCAAGTGCACGGAAGCAACCGAGTGGTCATTGTCAACCGCATGAACAGATGGGGATGGCTCACATCACAATAATTCCCTGTAACCCCATCATTTGCATGTCCATACGGATGCAGACTTGACACGAGTCTGCCACGAAATGCTCAAATTTCCATAGGTACACATACTCTACTCTCAGCTAACCTCAGGCAAAAGACCAATCCTGATAGAATGAATGGCCACCATAAAATTTATGCATGCCAATGCCTTGGTTAGGAAGTCATACCACTGCATTTCCATGTTAACATGATTGATACAAACTGTCGCTCCACCAAATCATGCACAAAGTGATGGTCAACATCCATGTGCTTTGTGCGTGCATGAAACACATGAGAGTTCCCTGTCATGGCGAGAGAATTCTGGTTGTCATAGTGTAGAATGATGAGAGATATAGACTGAAGGAACTCAAAATGCAAGCAATGTAGCCACATCGCCTCAGCAGCAATAGCTCCCAGAGCAACATGTTCTGCCTTTGACGAGTTATGCACAATGTAGCCCTACTTGCCATTGCACCACAAAACAGCGGTGCCATCTGCTGTTGAAGGAACACGTAGCCAGCAGGGCTCAAGGCCTAGTCACTGTCTGTATATTTGTCCACTACCACTGAGCACTGCAGACAAATCAGAGTCCAAGGAACAGCATAAAAACCACATACTTCACCACTTGTGGAGCCACATGAAGAGCTCTGGTACAAAGGCACTGACAGAACTGTGTAAGGAGGTTGACGACAAAGGCAATTTCAGGCTGAGTGGTCGTGGTGAAGTACATCATAGACCCAATGAGGCATAAGTGCAGGATCACATCCACTCTACAGGATTATGAACCTTCAAGAAATCCTGTCCGTCTGGTATGATGGGTGTGGAGGCTGTGGAAATCTTACAAAGGAGGCCAGCGAATCGCTCCTCCATAACGCGTGCGTAGCGTGCCTGGTGCAACAAGAGTGTCCATTGTCAACAATCACAAACAATCTCCATCCTAATAAACACAGATTCCAGAGGCAAACTCGAGGACCCCCTTGGCCTACTTAACAACATTTATTGAAGGAGACACGATCAGGAGGTCATCAACATAGACCAAAATGGCCGTAATGTGCTTAGCTGTCCATCTGAGGATAAGGGATGGAGCATCATCACTCTGCACGCATCTAGCACACGTCATTCTGCCAGTGATCTCCTGGTTCCAGCACCGGGGTGAACTCTTGAGGCCATACTGGACCTTGAGCAAGTGCCAGACCTTGTCACTGACCTCAAAGCCAGGTGGCCAGATCATGTATGTCTCCTCCTTTAGAGTTTTGTAGAGGAATGCATTGTTCGAATCCATCTACTGCAGCTCCCATTTGTGTTGGATAACAATATCAAACAAGACACGAGCTGTGCTCTTACGACCAATTGGTGTAAATGTGTTAGTGAATTTGGCACCCTTGACCTGTGAGAGGTCCTTGGCCATTAAGCAGGTCTTGTAGCGATCCAGTGCCCCATCAAACTTCACCTTCTAGCAAAAGATCTCCTTGGGCTGTAAGGCCTTCCGTCCATGCGGAAGGTCGACAAGCTCATAGATGCTATGCACTTAGATGGCTCTGAGCTCATCCTCATTGGTTGTGTGCCACAACGACGTATCCTCTATGAAGAGCGCTTCCTTCAATGTGCCTGGATCAGGCACCGTCAAGGGGGAATCTGGGTGGCCAGAACATATGCATCAGATGTCGATCTGACCACGACAAGGGCGGTTGCGGCATTGCAAGCGACTAAAAAATCACAAGAGAACAACTTGTGGCCAACAGGACACTCTGGTTGCATCTCAGTGTAGTCCGCTTGGACATAAAGGCATAGGGCCTTTGTGCCAGGCTCAACACTCTCAACACTGTGAGCAGGGCACCTGGGCGCTAAGTCAACCGCTTGCTGAGCCCTAAATGACAGTGCTCACAGACAAGCACTGGGCTTGTCAGAGAAGCCAGAGACTATGATGCTCACTTTGACCTGTGAAGAAAGCAGCAACGATGCAGCCACAAAGGCTACAGACTCTCAGGCAGGTGAAGAGGAGACGCATGGACAGCCGCAAGGGGAATGGCAGGCTTACACTAAGGGAGGTTCACCATGTTGTTTCTCTTTGCTCCGTTGGTCCGGCTTCTTCCTGATTTCTCATAAGTGCCTGCATTGGAGGTCAACCTGTTGTCTTTGACCACCCCTGACGATCAGGGCATAGACTTTGCGTCCAGCCACTGTGTTGGTACAGTTTTCATTTGTTCCTCTGGTTGGGTTGTTCTCCAAGGAAGTATTTGTGATATTCTCTTTTTCATTCCTTTGTTTCTTCCATCATCTTCTGCTGCCTCCATATTTTTCCGCGTTGTTTCCTCTTTTTCAAATAACCACATGAATCTCTTGCATCACCGTCTATGACATAATCGCATTGTGGAAAATTTTCACCTTCTCCAAACCCAACCTGTTGTTGGCCTTGATTGTGTCAACTTCCCTCTTCCATTCTCTGCTGATTGTATTTCATCGCTTCCTGTTCAGCTATTCGAGTCCATGAAAACCCATCATAAGATCATTTTCTAAGGAATATGTCAATGACCTATTCACATCGTGGACACTGTTCACCTTCTCCGCACCCAACCTGTTGTTGGCCTTGACAGTGTCAACTTCCCCCTTCCATGCTCTGCTGATTATCTTTTATCACTTTCCGGTCAGCTATTAGAGTCCATGACAACCGATCCTGGGATCTCTTACTCGTGAAAACATGGGTAGTGTGGAACTCTATGGACTATGTCGTACTGATGTCTTTTATCGCTACTGATGGGTCTTTGTCCTTTGTTGAAAAAGTGATGGCACGGACGTTCTTGAGTCTTTCCTCCCTCAGGAAGAGCACACGTGTCAGCACCAAATTCATTCATGCGAATGTGGTGGTGTGTTGTTTGGTCCCACCTCCAGCCTCCTTGAGTCCCATGGTGTGCGCATGCACCCCTCCGCTCCTTACACACCCCAACAAAATGGGGTCTCGGAACGCTGAACCGTATCCTTGCTAAGAGTGTCTGCTCTCTTCTCTCTACATCTGGTCAGTCTACTCTCTCTACCATTGAGGATATCTCCTACATGACCTGGGTGTGGAATCACGTTCATCACGGCCCTCTGCCTTGTTATTGTACACCCATTGAATGTTGGACTGGTCATCGTGATGACCATTTTCCAGCTCACTTGAGACTCTGTTGTTTCCATTTGGCTGCCCAATGACCATCATGAGAGAAATCTTCCCCCCCATGGCCATCTTTGTGTCTTTCTGGGGGTCTCCTCTTTCTCCAAGGTATGGGGCTTCCCAAACCCCATTCTTTGTTGCGTGATTGGGTCTTGTAAAGCTCTTTCATTTCAGTAAATGTTTGAGCACAACTTTTCTCTTCTTACTTCTCTGTCCACTCTTGCCCCACACTCCTGGCTTGGGGGGGTTAACCTTACACGTGTCAGCTGTTTTTTCTGTTGCAGCCTCAGCTTGAGTCTTGTTGAATCACCCCTTTCGTCCTGCCGACATTCTGACACCCCCTGAAACTCTCCGGCACTTGTCTCCTCATGCCGCCTCCTCCTCACTTGTACTGCCTGCCGCATTGGCTTATCTCACTCCAGGCTCCCGAACCTTGTCTTGTGTGCTGCCCACTATCCTGTCTTCTAGTCCAGTTGTCACCTCTCCTTCCTCGTCAGTTTCTCCGACACAACCCTCTATGGTGCCTACTTCTTTTGCCATGCCTCCTGTGCCCCATGATGCTCACGGCGGCTGCCTGCGGGTTCTCCCAACTGAAAGTCAACCGCCTGCTGCTCCTTATCGTGGATCTACCTCTTTTGGACCCAGCCTCAGTCACACAGTTCCCTCCTTGGAGCCTGCCCCCATTGCTCCCCACCTGTTCACAACATCTGGAGAGCCCAGGATTTGTTCTCTTGGACTCACAATGATATCCTCTTCTCTTACTGCCATGTCTGTTGTTCATCAGAACACTCCTTTGGGTTACTCACTCTCTGTACACAAATTTCATGACACCCCTGGCACATCTTTCGCTAGGCATGTTAGTCTGCTACTTTGCTGCTGTTGGTGTTTACCTCCTAAGCCTCTGACAGTCCATCATACATGCAATGCAGCTGACTCCATGGAGTCAGCTGCATTGCATGCATGGTGTGTATGAGTTGGTGGATCTCCTACCAGGTTGTAATGCTGTGTCTGCCGAGTGGTTCCACCATTGGAAGTTGAAGCATGATAGTTTGATTGAGAGGTACAAGGCCCAACTCACCACCAAAGGGTTTTCACTGGTACCTGGGGTTGACTCTGGTGAGACCTTTACCTTAGAAGGAAGATGCACAAATGTTCAAGGCCTTTTCACCTTGTTAGTCCAGCACAACTAGGAATTGGAGAAAATGGATGCCAACAATGCCTTCCTTCATTACAGAATTGACAAATAAATTTGTATGATCCAACCACCTGGGTTCAGTGATCAAACTAACCAATTGTGGAAGCTGAACAAGGCTCTCTGTGGGCTCAAGAAATTTCCATGGTGTTGGACAGAGGATATCACCTCCAAACTTGAGAAGGGTTAGTTCCATAGATTGGAACTAACCAGTGTTGATCCTAACTTCTTATCATCCTATTACCCTCTACCCCCTTGGTAGCCATTCTTGTCTCTGCTGTTGATACACTCGTTGCGTCTCCCAGCACCGCAGCTGTTCAAACCATAAAGGGCCTTTTGCAGTCAGCATGCAAGATGAAAAACCTTGTTCTAGCATGAATGTTTTTGGGCATGGAGCTTGAGTGTGATCACTCACGTCGGACAACTGACATGCACCAGGTTGCATGTGTCTGCAGCATGGTGGAGAGTTTTTCTTCTCTGCTATATGTACTTCCCACTTCCTCCACTCCTATGACCCAAGCAGGCCAGACACTGTTAACTTCACAGCATGTGTCAAAACAGGAGAGGGGGGAAGTGGATGTCACTGAATTCTTGCCTGTCATTTGCTCACTGATGTACCATCCTACCACCACTTGTACAGATGTGACTTTCTCTGTCAAGTTTCTTTCCTAGCTCTCCTAGTGTTCAAGAGTGTTTCACCCACAGGATGCACTTCGTATGGTGCAATACACATTCTCTATTGCGCATACAAGACTGCACCAATTTGCACACCTCATTGGAGTGCAAGTCGGCCAAGTTCATGGATGTTCAAGAGGAGTTTTCAATACCAATGAGGGAGTTCAAGGGGGTTATCATTGACAACATTTGTTGAGAACTACTTTTGCAACACCGTGTTGACCACTAGATGGACTGAAGCCAGGCAGAAGACTGAAGGTTAAGGTTTTTGGCAATAGTGGGTGTGGAGGAACCCTCAAGGCTGCCTAGCCCTTACTACTACACACTACCGAGTTTTGGAGAAGCCAATGGACACCAATGGTGAACAGTGTGGAGCACGAGGATCACTTACTAGGAGTAGACAGAAAGCCGCCGCATTCAGGAGAAATGAATTGAAACATGATTTTTTTTCATTAGGATAGCATGATCACATCAGATCCTTATAGCCGGTGATACAAGGATTCCAAAACATCCAAGCATGTACCATTTGGAGGAGTAGAGCCCCTGCTATGGCCGTCAATGTAACCCTTTCTGGAGCCACCCACCATGCCTTGCTCACTAAGACAGGGGAGGTGCTTCAACGGTGACCTGTCGAAGCACCCTTCTCTTTCCTGGAAATAAAGGAGGAGTTCATCCTTGTCAAGGAGGTCTCCCTGGTTGCCTCCTTTGTGGGCCTGGTGCATTTGGAGCCTATTGGAGTTGAACCCGCATCACCAATGGTGAAGTATCATGTCACCCATTGCGAATACAAGATTCCACCCATCAACAACCCAAATTCTGGGCTAGGATAACTTTCATAGCACTCACTCAAATGGAGTGATTCAAACTTCAATCCTGAATGAACACATCCAAGGAATCCAAATCCGAAATCAGATCAGGTGTTCAACCACTCACTAGTGGTCAAACCAGGGAACATGATCAACAAAAAATCATGGCAAGGGGCACACAAAGTCAACAATCTCCCCCTTGCACCACAGCCTTGATGCCCTGTCCTTGCAAGCTGTGGTGTTTTACGCCTCACAGCGCACACCAAGATCCATACAGCTTACGTCAATCCTGTCCTTGGACTGCGCCTTGGTCATGGTATCTGCAAGAATACGCTTAGTGCCACAATGCACAATAGCCGCATCTCCCTTTGCCACCAAGTCTCCTGCATAGTGATGATGAATCTTGATGTTCTTGGTCCTGCTGTGCAGCACTTGGTTCTGGGTGAGACTGATGGAACTCACGTTGTCAACGTTGAGCATGGTTGGCTTTCTCTATGGCACCCCGATCTTCTTCAGCGGTCACCGTAGCCACACCGCCTCTTTTGTAACTTCTGCAAGCATGATGTATTCCGCTTCGATGTTGGACAGTGCCATGCGGTCCTGCTTCCTACTTGCCCATGAGACTGCTGCACCATCAATCACAAACATATACCCCAATGATGATTTTTTTTCATCCATATCACCAGGCCAGTTGGCATCGGAGTAGTCGACCAACTCAAGGGAGTGGTCACACGCTCTCCCTCCAAACACGAGCCGCAACTCTATCATCGCCTTCAGATGGTGAAGGATCCGCTTCACCACTTTCCAATGCGACGACCTTGAGTCAGTAGCATAGCAGCTCACTTGGCCCTCCCCGAAGGCCAGGTCAGGTCACATCGCCATCATGGCATACATGATGCTTCTGACCACAGACTGGTACAGCACGCCTACCATCTCCTCATTCCCCTCATTGGTGTTCAGTCCCATACTCAAGCTAAACTCATACGCTCTGATCATGGGTGTGCCAAAAAGGTTGTACTCCTCCATGTTGTAGCGACGTAGAACCTCTTTCAAATACTTTACCTGTCCCATCTCCAACGTGTGTGCCTTGCGGGCCTTCTTGATGGCAACACTGAGATAATTCTCGAGCTCACCCATGCCAGTCATTTTAAAGCGGCCATCTAACTGCTGCTTCAGGTTTAACAAAATCTTCCATGTCCGATGAGACAAGGATCAGGTCGTCCATGTCTACAAAAATTGTTTGGTGCAACTCCAGCTGCTTCTACACGTACACACTGCAATCCTGGCTGCTTCCGTACGTACATGTTGTGATTGGATCCGCAGCACTTGAAGCCAAGCTTGGCCATAAAGCCATCTACATCCAGGTACCACATGAGTGGCGCTTGCTTTAGTCCTTAGAATGCCTTGTGAATCCGGCACACCTTCCCCAACGGCGCATCCGACCCCTCCGGCACCTCCGTAAGGACCTCCTTGTCCAGTACACCATTGAGGAACACGTCCATATGGTGGAATTCATAGTCATGCGCTGCCGCCACAGAGAGGATGGTGCAGGTTGAGGCAAACTTTGCCACAGGTGCAAAGGTTTTTTTTTTTGCTCACCCTTCCAATGGACATTATCTCTTTGGCACAACTCACACCTTGTACTACTCCACCTTCCCCTCATTGGTGAGATTCTTTTTGAAGATCCACTTGGGGCCGATGATTTTCTCACCCTCCGGCCTGTCAATGAGCTCCCAAGTACTACTCTCCTCATGGAAGGTGAGCTCAGGACTTATAGCTCCCTCCCTCTCAGTTCCATGTTTCCACTGCAATACCTCCTTGACAGTCTTGGACTCCTCTTGCACAAAGAACGCTCAAGCACACCCGGTCCAGATTCCCTCTGAGGCATTGTACCACCTTTTCATCCTTCTTGTGTGTCCGATTCTTCGGTGCTGACGCTGTTGCTACTGTTGCTACTGCCACGGCTACTGCTACTGCTGCCCCCTCGCGCTGCCACTCGTCCTGCTGGCCTGCTCCCCCTCTCTTGGGGACCATGGAGACGCAGGTTTGTTCCCTGCCTCCTCATTTACCTCAATGGCTGCCGGCACTTTGGACTCATTGTCTGACTCGGTTGATTGTGCATCAGCTGCTCCCCCATCACCTAGATGGTTCTTGCTGGTTGGAGCCGCTTAGACGTCAGCCTCATTTGCATCCTTCGGCTTCTCCCCCTTGAGGAGCGGCAGCCACTCCCCATGCTTGCAGTGGCCCATGTCCTTGTCCTTCCAATGGCTTTCCTCACGAAGCATGACTTTCTGAATCTTCACAATCTGCTGCCTCCGTGGGTTGAATAGTCGGCACGCCTTACTCCCGCTCTCATACCCGACAAAGATGCACTCGCAAGTCTGCGGGTCCAGATTGCCCTGCCCCTCCCATGCCTGCACAACAGTTTGTGGAACGCGACCAAATTTGCGGAGGTGAGCCACAGTTGGCTATCTCGCACTCCACACTTCTTGTAGCATCTTCCACAACTTGGATTTTGTATATTTAAGCAGCTTTGTCAGCATCATTGTCACAATGCACGCCGATGTTCGTGCCGCCGCCTCCCCATGCTTTTGCATGAAGCCGGCATCTCTCAACATAGGCTGGACCATATCAAGGATGGTGTGGTTTGCCCTTTTACAATGTTGTTCTGATATGATGAATGTGGCATAGTTTTATGGCACATGATCCCCTTGCTCTTCATCCATGCTGAACATCCCTTTTACTCCCTGCCGTTGTTGCTTTGGAACGCTTTCACCTTCAGCTCCATTTGCTGCTCCACTGCTGCCATGAACTCTTCCATGCATGACAAGATATTACTCTTCTTCTTGATGTTGTAGAGGTATAGTTTGCAGCCATGATCATCGATGAAGATGAAAAAGTAGTGTGCCCTACCAATGGAGGGCTCAAATGGTCTCCACACATCTGCGTGTATCACCTCCAACTTTGCCAATGCACGAATCCCATTTCCATCCAGCAGCTGCCTTGTCACCTTGTTGACAACGCATAGCTTGCACAAAGCATTCTTGGCTGCATCAAGGCTCTTGACCTCAAGAACCCGCACCACTTTGTTCTTTTCAATGTTCCTTATGATTGAGAGAGCGATGCGACACCAGCGGTGGTGCCATAGGCCCAGGTCCCCATTGTCCTTCTTCATGAAGGTGGACGATGTCATACCCTATCTAACTACTGAGGGTCTTTGCACGAAGCAGGTACAAGTTGTCCTCTCGCTTTCCAAATGCAGTCACCTTGCTATCCCTCTCCTTCTGGATGATGGCCTCCTCCTTGTTGAAGAGTACCTTGAGCCCCTTGTCAGTAAGGCGGCTCACTGATAGCATATTTGCCCCAAGGTTGGGCATGTGTTGTATGTCGTGAATTGTTCTTGTGACAGCCTCTCCATCCACATCCACCTTGATGGAAACATTGCCGTTACCTGCAGCTAGTTTTGTTTTACTGTTGGCTACTTTCATGCGCTGCTTTGAGGCATCCTTGGTGACGAATGCCACCTGCTTGCATTATGTACGACGGCCCGATCTTGAGTCAATCACTGTGAATCCCGGATCTGTTGATTCTGCAGAATATTGCGCCACCATTGCATAATCATCCTGCATTCTAGCCTTCCCGGGCTGGTTTGACTTCTTTTTGGGGCAGTTGAGCGCGTAGTGGCCTTCTTTGCCATTATTCTAGCACTCCTCCTTCTTGTAATCTTTCTTGGTACCTTTCTTGGCATCCTTCCCCTCCCTGCCTCCCCATCCACCTTGAGGAAGGAAAGCATAGGAAGAACTTGTTTTTGCCCCAATCTCTTTCCCACTATGCCACATCCATTCATTGCAGACGTTCTCAGTCACCTTTGGGTGCTTTAGCTCATCGGCGGACAAGCCATCAATGGCAGGGATCATGGGACTCCAACTTTCCAGCAAGGCCAGGAGGAGAATTATTGCTTGAAATTGAGGGTCGACCTTCCATCCGGTAGCCATGCACTCGGGACGAAGGGACTCAATTTGCTGTAGGATCTTTGTGATGCCGTCACCTTTGTTGGCTGAGAGGGTGACAAGCCTCCTGAATAAAATGAGAAGGTTAGCAAGGTTGCTGGACTGGTAGATGGTACAGAGTTTCTTGGAGGCCTCCGTAGCCTCCGTGCATCATTGAATGATTGTAAAATATTTAAGAGCTAGCATTAACATCAACAAAGCAAGCGCCTTCTTGTTGTGGTTCTTGTACTTTTCCATTTCCTCTAGCGTTGAAGTGTTCAGAGGGGCTGTTTCTTCACCCTTGACTGGTTCAAGTAGGCTCTTGTCATTGAGGTAGACCTCAAAATTCCACCTCCACAAAGGGAAGCAATTTTCATGACAATTTGAGATGACATTGATGCTCTCTTGCTCGTTTGTTGTCATGGCGCGTGGCGGTAGCGTGAAGGTGGTAGAGCTAGGATCCTTCCAAGCACGTGGGCCCATCACCTTTTGTTGGAAACATGGATATGGGAGCACCCTCAAGGATGCCTAGCCCTTACTGTTGTATGATACCAAGCCAATGGACACCAGTGGTGAAGAGTGTGGAGCACAAGGATCACAGACTGGGAGAAGACAGAAACCCGTTGCATTTGGGAGAACTGAATTGAAACACAAAATTTTCATTTAGCATAGTATGATTACATCAAATCCTGATAGCATGTGATCTAAGATCTCCAACACATCCAAGCACGCCCCATTTGGAGCAATAGAGCCCCTGCTTTGGCTGTCGAAGTAACCATTTCTAGAGCCACCCACCATGCATTGCTCGCTAAGACAGGGGAGGTGCTTTGACGATGACCTGTCGAAACACGCTTCTCTGGCCCGGAAATGAAGGAGGAGTTCATCCTTGTCAAGGAGGTCTCCCTTTTTACCTCCTTTGTGGCCCTGGTGAATTTGGATCATGTTAGAGTTGAACCCAGATCACCACTGATGGTGTATCGCGTCATCTATGAGGAATACATGACTCCACCTATCAACATCTCAAACCTCGGGCTAGGCTAGCTTTCAGAATTCTCACTCAAATCATATGATTCAAAGATCAAGACTGCATGGAAAAAAAAAAGGAATCCAAATCTGAAGTCGCATAAGGTGTTTATCTGGTAATCACTAGTGGTAAAACCAAGGAATAGGATCAACAGCACTCATGTCAAGGAGCACACAATGTTAGCAAAGGGAACCTATCGCATGAGGGACTACTAGCTCACCAAATTGAAACGTCAGCTGAACAAGATGCTCGCGACAGGGATTCATCTGCCCAGCCGCATCATCCTGTGCAAACCCGGTGCTTTCTTAAGAGATAAGACCGGTGAAATGCAAATGTACATGGATTACTAAGCTTTGAACAACATCACCATCCGGACTGGTATCCTAATTCATGAGCAGGCGATCTTTCTGATGAAATCCAGGGAAAAAAATTATACCAAAATTCCCAGAATGGCTAGTACCAGATCTGCGTAGGTGATGAAGAAATTGAGAAAAAAGCATCATACAATTTCTACAGGCACTTTGAGTTCACATTATGCCATTTGGACTCACAAATTCCCTGCCGGCAGGGAATTTGTGAGTCCAAATGGCATAATAGTGTGAGTCCAAGAGCTGCTCTCTTCCAAGACAACAACAATAGAGAAAAACCGGTTACATATGTTTTGAAAAAAACGGTGTGGGCCGGAGCTAAACTATACAGTGCATGGAAAGAAAAGCTGGTTGTCTTAAATGTGTTCAAGACATTGCAACACTGTTTGGAATAGGATGATGTGTATTTTACGCCAATTCACACGCACTAAAACACCTCAATAGTCAGACAAGTTGATTCGTCAACGAAATTAATGGATGGAGGTTCTTGAGTCCAAGTACCAACTCAAAAAAACCGAATCTGGTGGATGCTCTAGATCAGTGACCAGATTTGATGGTTGAGATTGGCATGCTACATGTCAACCAAACCCGTTCATTGCGAGGCCGTTTGTGAGAATTTGTGAGGATGTGAGCGGGTACATGACAAAAACTAAACTTTGGTTTGATGAACCACACGGGAAACTTCAATTCAGTCGGCAGGTCGTCATACCATCCAACGATGGACTACCTCACATGTCTAGGTAGACACTTTGGCAAGGAAACGGTGCTGAGAAAACCTTCAAAATACTGGTGGGAAAACTTTCAAAATGACGTCACAAACTACAGCAAGACATGTGACACCTGTCAAATCCACAAGTAAAGACAAACAAACTCCCGGGTTTACTGCTACTAGTACCCAAAGAGCTATGTTTGAAACCTCCATGGACTTCACAGTGGGTTTTCCTGTCACATTGGAGGGATTTGATGCAATTTTTGCGGTGGTCGACCAGTTCTCAAAGACAGCTCCGAAAGCAGTCATCCTAAATACGGAATTGGTCACTACAGAGGGAAGAGTGCATCCACTCCTCAACAATGTTGTCTTTCTATGTTGCATCCCCTCATCTGTCACAAGGGATAGAGATGGAAGGCCCACAAAAGGAATTTGGTGGGAGCTGATGGCTCGCTACGGCACTAAAATCCAGCCATAAAGGACTGCCCATCCCTAGACTGATGGGCAGACTAAGGGAACCAATGACACCCTCAAAACAATTGCTTTAAGTATTGTACAAAATACATGGCACTGACTAGGCAGTCAAGCTTCTGACTGCCAAGATCGCATACAAATCTGCGACCTCCGTAGCGGCAGGTAAGATTTTTGGTGGTATATGGAAGACAAGTGCAACTCTAGGAGATTTTCACAGTTCAAGCAGCATACCGGCAATCAACATCTAGTGGCCTGATTTCAAAAGCAATTTTAATGAGACTTGCCAAGCGCAAGGCCAAGAATCAAGCAGCGATGAAGCAAGCTGCCGACAAGCATCGGATAGACACCAAGTTCCATGTTGAATATAATGTCCTGCTCAGATCAATGAACGTCAAGTTGTGAGGACTGGAATGTGCAAAGGTCAGACCTAAGTGATTGGGGCTGTTAACAATCAAGGAAATTAAGACACATGTGATTTCCAAGCTCCACCTCCTTGCAAGCATGGCTATCCATCAAATACTCCACATCTGCCAACTCAAATTCTACCGGGATTAAATCAAGCCTTTTCCCTGGTAGAGACGTGCCTCTGCCACCACCCGCTCAAGTAAACAAAGGCAAAGCACACAAGGTCAAGGACATTCTTGGACACTGCTGGTGAATAGAATTGATAGAGTATCTCATCAAGTGGCAGGATTTTGACAAATTGCACAACAGTCGAGATCCCTACCACAACCTACGTGAATATAGTCACCACTTTCATGGTGATTTTAGCCCGCATCAATAAACGTCTAGTAACGTGCCTAGATGTTGTGTCTAAAAGGGATTAAGTTTTGTATTTGTGGTGTACACAAGTCACTAAACTCAATGCATGGCTATTTATTTCCTTGTATTCCTGGCTAACCATGCAATGACATGTGGATTTCTACAAAGTCTAATCGAGGGTACTTTTGCCAACTGCCCCAACCTGCGGTGTTCCTTTTGACCACTCTACAGAAGTTTCAACAGATGCATCACAAACTACATCAATCTTTTGATAATCTTTGGTCGACTTCTTTACGGCACCATGATTGAATACAGAGGCACCTCCATAGTCTTGAAACCTCCCAACTTCTCAATGGATTTTCTGACGTAGCTTTTCATAGCGCGGCATCAAAAGAGTCACTTGATTCAAGAGTCCAAGATCCCAAGCATGCCTCAGTGTCGTTCCAATCTTGCATGTAGATGCTCAATAGTTCGGAAACTTGTCATCAAAGTACACTTACTACTCATTACTGATTGCTTTTAAGTCCTGACGTACACGAGTGTCTAAACTCTGTGTGCATACCTTTATCTCATTACATTCATGCTCCATCATGCGTCCACCTCCAGATGTCAGCACCAATCCGCCGAGGATTTTTTGGCCACCTGTCCCAACCTCTGGTTGACCATTTGTGAAAAGACTTACAGCTTCAACCTTTTTCCAGACGTGTCAACAGAGTTATCGCAAACCGTATTAATGTTTTGATACTGTTCAATTGACTTCTTCTTGATGCTGGCCTTCCATAAAGACATACCCAGATACACTTGAAATCCCCTGACTTGTATTTTTTTTTTGTTGAGTGCGGCCTCTCACGTTGTGGAATTCAATGCATTTCTTGACTCGAGCATACAAGATCTCAACTATGCTTGATTCTTGTTCTTTCTATTGTTTATACAAACGCAACATAACCAACACGTGTCATTGAAGTACACATACTGCTATATGCAAACTATCCAACTTTCCGAATTCCTTGAATCGTCTTTTGCTCCACACCTTCTCCTCATGAGCCATCCATGTTCCTCTCAGCATAACAACTTTTATCCAAGGAAACAACCTTGCACGAGTATTCAGTACATCTCTGTGGTTGAGAAATTCACAAACCTTTTGACGACAATAGTGAATGGAGCGAGCATACCCAGCAACAAGGCGGAAACACCGAAAGAAAAATAGGTGATGAAGGATCAGAAGCAGGAAGTTCATGATGCTCTCCAGCAGAATCAGATAGAAGCAACAGGCTTTTTGGCTAATGGCGCAACTCCGACCACACCATTAGCCAAACTGGAGACTGACCCCTTGGGCTTGGCAAACCCTTTGCCTCCTTCGCTACTCGTTGTGATGACTCTTCATGGGACAAGAGGCACCGGCAGACAAGCTTGCATCAATGAAGACATGTACCAAGTATTATTGGGACACCAGAGCCTTAACAACAATCTCCTCCAAAACCTCACCGCGACTATGGATGAGATTTGCAATGTGCATGTGTGAGAAGAAGTGCTCACCGAGAAGAACTACCAGATTTTAAGTGAACATCAAATCCAGCTGGCACTTCCAGAGCTTTTCAATACCACAAATTCCAAAAGACCAATGGTTTTCTTGTGTCTGGAAAGTTTACAGGTCTACTTCAATGCTGCCATGGTCAAAAAAGGAAAGTGACCTCGAGGCCTCACTTTTGCATTGCACGGTATTAAGTTGGTGGTCCGATGTAAAGACCATTCAAAAACAGGAGACCAATGGAGCTGGATCAATAGCTCATACGATCACTCTCACATAGAATAGTGCATGTGGTTTACCTCTTGATGAGATCAATCCGACATGTCATGATTCTTTGAATCCATTGGAAAACTGGATTTACTTCACACATGCCATCCTCACCTGCTTCTAAAATTTTATTGAAAAGTCTGACACACGGTAGCAGCCTCAACACTTTCATTAACAGTCCAAAGTGACCGAGTACACACCACATTTCTGTGCATTCCTCACCAGCAGTGACATCGCCCCCTCTCTCTCTCCACTACACAAACAGCCTTAAACACAAATTCTAGAAAGCTATCACAATTTTTGGACCTTCTTTGAATGGCCGTTGCAGTTGATCACATTGATAGTAACAAAAAAAACTCGCAGATATAGGAATCTGATGGCTTAGTATCCCAAATTCACAATCCAAATAGTGGTGGGAAATAGTCACAATAAACAGCAGCGTCATCTCTGACAGAGATCGATGCCGTTGATGAATGTGACCAATGGCTGTGTTGGAATTGTGGAAAGTGGGGTCATATCCTATGTGAATATTGGTTTCGGGAGTAATAGGCCGCAAAAGTGGAGGAGGCCGCAGAGATAAGAAAAAGAGTCTGGAAACCTCTTTTCCAGGACAGGAGTAGAGGACAAACCTCCTGTCCAAAACAAAGTTTCTCCACCAATCAATTCTCCATCTCAATGCTCACAATGCCATAGATAAGGGTTCTTAAGATCGCAAGGTTCAACGAGGGATACAGGGATGACCAACCGCTGATACTACTATTGGTGCAACCGAGGAATTGTAAAAGGTGCAGAATGGTACCAGCACTACTGTATAGAGTAGATTCTTACAATTTTGTGAGCAAGGACATGGATTGGAGGCTACGTTTGTAGAATAAACCAGGGATTTTTTAAGGAAAAACCGCCAATGTACCATTAGAGATACATTGAATTTGCAAATCACTCTTAATGCAAATTGGCAAAAAAGGGAGTAACTTTCTATAGAAACTGTTCAATGAGTAAGCATGAATTCATACTCAGACAAAATTTCCTTCACCAACACAATCCACAAGTGGAGTTGAGCAGAGGTGTGGTCTATGTCAGCGTTAATGGCAGAAGGTGACACTTGTCTCTAGTTGAGCGACCCATGACATAGCATCGGTTACGTGAAGCAGTAGAGGATTGAGCATCCATGGAATTTGCAGCAGCTACAAGCGGGTGCGCGTAGCCGATACATGTGGACATTGCCAAGCGGTACCTATGATGCAGAGCTCAAGTGTGGCTAATCTATGTGAAACTAGGAGAATTCAAGGAAATCACAGCAGCGGGAGCGAAAACAACAGCCTCAATGTCCTCTATACCTGAAAATTTTGCAGTGATTTTGAGGGAATTTGCATCACTTGTCGAGGATTTTCCCTGAAACTATGCCAAAAACATCCTCCATAAAGAAATGTCGACTCTCAAAAAGACCTGAAGATGGCAGAAGACCAATGGTCAAGGGAGCATGTCGAATGAGCAACCACAAACTTACCAAGCAAAACAACAATTGGATGAGATACTCGGTTCTGGGTTCATCAGACCATCCACGTCACAATGTGACATACATGTATTTTTCTGTGAAAATGTTGCAAGATGAAGATGTGCATGGAATGCAGGGTGTTGAATCACATCACCATCAAGAACCGCTACCACTTTATGCGAGTAAATGAGCTTTTTGACCAACTCCGAGGGGATTTTCACCAAAATAGATGTTTGGAACAGCTAAAATCAGATCTGTGTATCTGATGAGGACATCAAGAAGGCACTGTTCCATAACGAACGAGCATGTTGTTTGGTCTCACAAACACCCCAGCAACATTGATGGCAGCCATGAACAACATTTTACAGTTGATGAATTTGTGTTCATGCATCTAAATGATATCCCGGTATACAAAAACACCCTAGAGGAGTACAGTAGACATCTACAAACATTCCTCAACATTTTACGGACAGAAGAAAGGCTACTAGAAACCCTCAAAATGCGACTTCAACTGCCGTTTGATCAAGGTTTTGGGACACATCGTCTGTGACATACAGATCACAATGGACCCAAAGAAGGTGGTATGCGGTCACTGATTGGCCAGTTTTTGGGACGTCCAGGTATTTTTGGGGTTTCACAATTAGTACCATCAATTTGTAAAGTAATACATTTAATCTCCACGGCTTCTATTCAATCTCACTTGCAAGGCTACAAACAAGAAACGTCCAACTAATTGAGAAACAATTTGATCTTGGTGCCAGCCATACGATTGGCAGATCCAACACAGGATTAAATTATGACCACCGACGTGTCCAATCAAGAAATCAGAGACTTCCTCCTCCAAGACAATTACTGTAGATGACAACCAGTCATGTTTATGTCACAAAACTTGTGCTGGATTTGAACCGTGCGGTGTACAAAAAATAGATGTTGGCTGTTCACGAGTTCAATCTATGGTTATACTATCTGGAATGCTGACAATGTGTTGTTTGTACCGATCACACCATGTAACTAAACACATCAAGACACGGCCGAATCCGAGTCATTGAAAAGCTGGCTGGATGGAGTTCCTTGAGTCCAACGTCCACCACAACATCGAGTACCATCCTAGAAAAGCGAATCCGGCGGATGCTCCAAGTCGGCAACCAGATCTGACGTCCGAGATTAGCATGTTGCTCATTGAACGAGACCCATACTTCACAATTCTTTTTGTGATAGGATATAAGGAGTTTTGCAGGTACAACAGAACCAAGTTTCTGTTTGAAGACCCCTAATGGAGACAACAATTTACTCGCGAGGTTTTCGTTCCCCCACGGAATGGATTCTGCCGCATGCTACTCAAGTAGTGCAACGATACTGATCCATATAGACATTTCGGCAAGGCTAAGATGCTCAAGAAGCTTGTAAAGATGCAAACCGACGTCATAAACTACTATAAGACTTGCATTGTGTGTCAACATCATAATTTTAGGAAAATCAAATCCCCGGGTCTACTTCAATCACTACCGATACCCAAAAAACCATGGTTGGATGTTTCCATGAATGTCGTGGTGGGTTATTCCGTTACGCTGGAAGAATTTGATGCAATACTCGTGGTAGTCGCCTGGTTTTTAAAGCTCTCGCAGTTCATCCCAATGTCAACCACGGTCACAACCAACAGAATAGCGTGGATGCTAGCCACATCATCCCACGATAAAGTGCTCCCTCCTTAATTACTAGCCACAAGGACAGGAGGTTCATGGGAAGAATTTGACGAGGGCTGATGAATCCCTATGGCAGTCAGATCCACCTATCGATAACCTTCCATATGAATAACGGACAGACTGAGCGCACTAACAAAATGCTCAAATCAATTCTATGAACCCTGTTTGGGCAGCATGAAACTGAGTGGGTCATCAAGCTACCAATTGTCGAGCTGACGTACTACTCCACAACATCTGCCACGACTAGAAGTATCCCCTTTGAGGTGGTTTATGGAAAAAATCTCCTTAATCCCGATGGTTTTGCAAATGTTTTGTTGATGTACAATGGCAAGACTTCCCAAGCATCTGGGACGGGAATCGCAAGACACTCGCGAAGACACAAGATGTGATAAAGCGAGAAGCTGACAAGCATCAAGCAGGGATGGAGTTCCATGTATCAAGGATGGAGTTCCAGTGGTTGTATCAAGGATTCAGCTAAGAAAATGGTAGTTTGCAATGACACGACTGCGCAAAGCTTAAACCTAGATATCTGGAGCCATTTGCAATCAAGGAGATGCAGTCACGTTTCTTCGCAGAACTCAAACTACAAGACAACATGGATATCCACCCAGTGTCTCACACCAGCAGAAGTAAAATTTACCAGGACCCAAACAAGTACTTCCCCAGTAGAGACGTTCTGCCACAACCTCCTATCAAAGCAGACAAGGGCACGAAGTACACCATCGAAGATGTTTTAGGACACCGCCCATAGTGGATTTGACGGAATCCTTGGCCGACTAGGCTAAAACCGCGGTGCTTGAGGGTCTCCGACCCTCAAGTCATCCCGTCTCACTGCCCACAGTCCCAGGTAACCCTTCTGGATTCATGTGGCTCCTTCGACCCATCAGAGTGGCACTGCCATGCTACACTACCCCCCACCAGGAGTGAGAGCCGCCTCAGCATCTCCGGTAATCCCGACATGGGATTCGAGCCCTCGAGCTCTGATACCAACATAGTTGATTCGACGGAATCCTTGGCCGACTAGGCCAAAACTGCGGTGCTTGAGGGTCTCCGACCCTCAACCTATCCCATCTCACCGCCCACAATCCCAGGTGACCTCGCTCGAGCCACATAGCTCCTTCAACCGGTCGGCGTGGCACTGCCACGCTACACCGCCATCTTGGAAAATTAGCAGATTGTTTTGTCAAATGGTGGAGCAAAGTGGCTTCGCAAAACATCTGGGAGCCGAATGAAAACCTACGGGATGTCGATCAATAGATTGAAAGCTATTCTACCCAACAGAGAAGATGCTAGGAAGCTCCCTAGCCTTGTGGTCACTGATGTGGCAACTCTGTCCAGTCAGCTAACACAATAGCATGCAGGGCAGGTGCAAGAAACAACAAGGGTTAATCTAGGGAGACGCGTAGAGTCTTATGAACTACAGTAGCTTCAACATCCAGACAGTGTTGAAAACCGAAAAAGCACACATCATAAGTACCTGCCGCGGTGTATCGTCGGTGACGCACATGGCCGTGGCTAGTTTGTCCTAAAACCACACTCAAAACTCTGTGCACAAGCATCCCAATGCAGAATAGTCTGAACCTACGGATGGAGAGTCTTGAGCCGGAAACAACAACTGCACTCATGCATGGGTCTGGCAATGACCAGTGGATGCAGAATGTAAAGTATGCAGAATGAGCGCAATAGCTAGTCCACCGAGAAAACTCTAGAGATTGCAGAAAAAGTGCACAAGGCTCTAGCAAGCATCCGAGACACCATGGCAGCTGTTTTGCAGCTCTTGATAGGTGGGCAACCATCTGACTGTACTCCTAAACCAGCAGGATCTGCATTAGAGATCTGCACAAGCATGGGTACAGCTGAGTTTTCACAACCATCTATACAAACAGACAGGGACAACTCATAATACAACACTTTCCCAGGTTTCAAACTGCCAAATGTACCAAGACATGTCGAACGGTCAGTACGTACTTACCCCACACTTAGCCACCTTCAGGCAAGGAGTGAATCCAGAAAAAATGAATAGCCACAATGAACTTTCAATGTGCCAGTACCTTGGTCAGGAAGTTAGCCTGCTATATGTTCGTGCCAATCCAAATGATGAAGGATCACTTGTTGCTCCACCAAATCACACACAAAGTTATGCTTAACAAAGATGTACTTTGTGCGTGCATGAGATAAACCAATTTTCTCTCTGATGGTAAGAATTTTTGACTGTCACAGCACAGAATGATGGAAAACACAGACTTACGCAACTCAGAAAATAGGCATTACAGCCACACTGCCTCAGCAGTCCTAGCCTCCATTGCAGAATACGTAGCCTCTACTGAGCTACATGCAATGAATCCCCGCTTGCCGTTGAGCCATGAAACAACGGAGCCACTAAGTAGGAACACAAAGCAAATCCAACTCAGTCCATCAGGTCTCCAAAATCAGTTAGTCTTTGTGTAGCCATCAACTACAACCAAACACTTCCAACAAAACGAATATTTGAGATACATGGTGGAGACCACGTATTGCACCACTTGCACAGCCGTGTGAAGGGAACTTGCCCAAGGACACGGCTAGAACTGTGCAAGGAGGTTGATGGCGAGGGATGCTTTGGTTTGTGTGGTTGCAACCAATTACATCACATAGCCAATGAGGTGAATGTGCAGGGTACGTCCATCATCTCTTCTAGTTTTGCTTGATCATCCACCTTTAGGGAATCTGGCCTGTCAAGTGTGATGGGGAAGTAAGCCTTGTGTACTTCGTCAAGGATGTCAGAAAATCTCTTCCGCACAATGAAGTCATATTTTACCTGGTATAGAATGTTTCTATGCTACCGCCAGTCACGTAGAATCTCTATCTCAAGGGAAAAAACTACACAACCGAGGTACTTCATCTTGTAGAAAGTCTGAAGGAATACAAAATCCTCCCTCACGGCGTCCACAAAAAGGGAAGCAATCATATGGTTGTCAAAATATACTAGGATGGCGCTGAAATGCTTGGCTATTTTTCAGAGGAAAAGAGACATGTCGGCATCACTCTTCATGTAGCTGGCACGAGTCAATGTGCTAGTGATCTTGTGGTTTTAGCACCAAGGGGACTACGTCAGGCTGTACAAGACCTTGCGCAATCCCCAGACCTTGTCACCGATCTCAAAGCCAAGTGGCTGGAATATGTAGAATCTCCTTCTCCACGGTGCCATGGAGGAACGCGTTGTTTGCATCCATTTGATGCAGCCCCCAGTCATGTTTAGAAATGACCCCAAACAAGGTGCAAGCTATGGTCATACAACTGAGGGATATGAAGGTGTCTATGAAATCCACACCCTCAACTTGTGGAAGTTTCTTCGCCATCCAGTGGGCCTTGTGGTGATCCGGTAAGCTGGTAGGATTCATCTTATAACAGAAGACCCACTTGCCCTCTACATCCTTCCGTCCAAGCGAGAGGTTTAGAAGCTTGTAGACACCGTCATCGCGGATGGCTCTAAGTTCGTCCTCAAAAGTGGCATGCCACAGCTCTGCTTCCTCAGCTAAGAGCACCTCCTTCAACGTGCCTGCGTCAGGTGCCATAAAGAGAGAGCTCCAGGTGGCCAAGACACATTTCTCAAGACTCGTTCTGACCATGACAAGATTACCTGCGAAATCACAAGTGGTCATGTACTCATAGGAGACAAGCTCATGGCTCTTGGGGCACACTGGGTGTACCTTACTGTAGTCTGTCTACACACTCAGGCTAAGGGCCTTTGTATAGAGCTTGCCACTCTCAATAATGTGAATGGGGCATCTGGTCAACGAGTGAGCTGCTGACTCAGCCCTAGAGGCAAGTGGCCAAAGGAGGCCACTCAGGTCACAGGAGCCACCTAATGCTGAGGTGCTCACCTCAGGTTGCGGAGCAAGAAACTTGGCCCCAGTTGCAGAAGCTACCAATGCATAAGGAAAGAAGAGGGTGTACTTGCAGGAGACACATGAATAGGTGCAAGCTCCCAGGAGGTAGTGAGCTTGCATGTATGAGGAATGGACAGAAGCACTACACAAGGTGTGCCTGGGGGGACTGCTGCCAGCACAAGACTATGTGTGCTAGAGGGGACTGACACGGGCATGGGATTAGGTGTACAAGAGGGGAGTGACAAAGTCACGGGCTCAGGTGTGCAAGAGGGGAATTACATCGGCATGGGATCAAGCATACCAATAGGGACTGAAAAGGCCACTGGACCCACAGTGAAGACATCTAGTTTGTAATCAGCCGGAGGCCGGACCAAATGTGGGGAGGCTTGGATGGACCCTTCCACAGGTCTAAACTCCCCAATCCACCAGAAATCCACACAAGTGGGACCATGGTCGGCAGCCAGTGACACAATGCTGGCCATATTTTGGTAGGTGAGAGCCTTAAAGAAGAGAGCATCTCAAGCCTCAAGGATATGGTGGTGAGCTGGATCCCAAGACTCCCCGGCGTTCGACCAGGAGGAGATATCGAGATAACATGCGATTCCGAGATGCGCTGTTGGATACCTATTGGTGCTCAATCTACCAAACACAGGCGTAGGGATCCCTTGCCGTGGGCTAGATGAAAGTGGACACGACAGCCAAACCACAACTTGTACGGCCTTACATGGTTCAGAGAGAGACCATATGGCAGGCGGTTTCAGACCCACATAATGAAGGAGAAGCCCTCAAAGGCAAAGGAATCAGGAATAATGCACTTAAATCACATACCACAATCACATCCTCCATGGTGTGGTTCTATCATTCAAACACACCATTCTTTTGTTGCGTAGCGGGGATAGAGAGATTATACAAACACTGTGCTCAGAAAAGAAGGTGTCTATTGTCAGAGTTTGCACAGTGGAAGTGATTTGGTTTGTGGCAGCATGGTAGATTTCCCTTGCTGTTTGTACAGAGATCTTAGTGCATAGCAAGACAGAATGTATGCAAGTATGTATCAGCTTCAACGCAGCTGTGTACGAAGCACTGAGCTGCCTAGCATCCCAGAAGGGACAAGTCCTTGCTAGGCGTTCAAGGCTGTTTCAAGGGGTCTTGACACTGCCTCCATCTTTAGGGTAGTCTGATCCCCAGGAATTCAGGCATTCTCCACCCAGGCTGGCATGCAAGTGCCAGGCTCACAGGGGCCTTCAAAGCAAACTCCAGCAGAGTCTTGGCTTGGGCACTCCAGTAGAGACCTCAGGGGCCAAGGCAATGATGATGACTGAGAATTTGAAATCTGAAGCTATGGAGGGTTGATACTGCTGTGCTTGAGAGAGTTGTTGCAACATGCTTCCAGGCTGGCACATAGGTGTCCAAATATCCATGAGTTTCAAGTTCAGAGGCACTCAGTTTCTTAGGCGTGAAGCCCTTACACAAATGCAAGGCTAGTAAGGACTTGCAGATGCTGAGATTCTGTAGGATGGCTGAAGCAAGAACAGCTTGAAGGTGCTGTCCAAATGGATCTGAGCGCTTGACAAAAGAACCATAGGTGGAGAGTGAACTCCACAAAGATTTGGAGATATGGAGATGTATCAGGGCCACCGTCTTATAAGAACGTGGTCCTGGTAAGTTGACCACCTTTGAAGAGAAACTGCCTTATATGTGGTGGCAACAGTCACCTCTTGGCTTTGCAGGTATGAAGCTTCCTTGTAGAGGAAGCTTCCTCTAGCTATGTGATGTTACTCACCTCTAGATTCAGCATTAGTGATGCTTCCTGATGAAGGAAGCTTCATCTAGCTTCATGGTGAAGTTTCTTCATCGAGTGGATTCATCCAGAAGCTATCCTCCTCCATCGTCGATTCTTCTCCACAGGTTTTTGTAGATTTTATATCTCTATCTATCAGAAGGTTGAAACAGATCTCTCCTCGTAGAGAGGTGAATGGACTGCTTCAGACCTCGTGCATGCTGGAGATGATGCAGTAGATGTTGCTCTCCAACCTTGGATGCACGTAAGCTAGGCAGGATTAGGCGATTCTGCCCTGTGTGTCTGTTCAACACAAAGTTGTGCGCAGCTCCCCATCTCCCTATGAGTTGGTAAAGGACATGTGTTACCTCGTGCGCATGTCTACATGTTGGAGTGATGCTCCTCACCATGGCACGAGTGACTCCAAAAAGGAACACCAAAAAGACAAGCCAAGGTGGCTTAGTGGTTAATAGTGTCCACGTCTAGAGGCAGGGGCCCGGGTTCAATTCCCACAAGATGAAATTCTGCCCTGCCTCAAGGGAGGTGCAAAATAGATGCTAGGAAGCTAGCTCAACCTCTAGAGTTCCTCTTGAAGTTTCTAGAAGGTCAGGTGAGGGTCCAGGAAGGTGGCACACCTTCTAGAAGGGGTGACTTGTCCTACAAGGCATCTAGAGGTATCTTGGTCTTCTTGACACCTTCCCTCCTACTAGAAGCAAGCTGAGGAATCTAGGAAGGGGCAGAAGCTTCTAGAGGAGGGAAGGGATGCCTTCCTAGGTGGGAAAAGGACAGCCTACCAAGGGCTACTCTAGAAGCCATAGAATCTGCTAGGAAGCTCCAAATCTGGCATGCTTTGGTGTTCTGGAAAGCTAAGATCAGTGGCTATAAAATGCCACTACTTGTGAGCCTTGATAAACTTTTCATTCCCAGTCAATTGAGGCCAAAGACTATTGCCTCAATCTCTGACCAGTTTTTTTGCCATCCTTGGAACCAGTTGCCTCCCCAGTTTCAGTCTCTCCAAAAAGAGTTGGTGGTGTGAACCAGCCACTGCTAGGGACCCTCCAGGGTGCACACTCACCCTCAGGCCAACACTATATACTACATAAAATCCAGGCCCTTGACATCCCAAAGGGTTGGACACCAGAGAAATCTCGCTTTGAAGCTGAGGATGATTCCTAGCCAAATGAACCCAAAAAGGGTACGGTGAAATGCCCTTCTATCACCTGTCATTGCAACAACAACTGCATTTCTATGGAGCAGTAAACCAGCGTAGTAATTGACCACTCCAACAACTATCTTGACTACAAATACACAACCACGATCCGAGCAGAATGTGTTATGAGACTGGCCCTCAGCCATCACAAGCCACTCGCATACCGCTAGGACGGCATCACTCTTTTGGAGGAGATTTGTGAGCTATTGATCAAACCACCTCTTGTAGTGAAGATTTGAAAATGAAAAGCTGAAAAAGATGTTGACATCCTTTTCCTTTTCAAGCATGTGTTATGCACGTCCAATCTTAATCAGGTATACACTACACCTCCAAGAGCCTTAGCTTCACATGTGAAGAAGAGCTCAAGTCGTCAATATGCAAGAGCACATCAAGCAAGGGTTAATTGATTAGCATACAAGGCAATTCCTTCTTATAGATGTCTGTCCAATCCTAGAATGCAAAAGCACATTCCTCAGAAATGGCTTGACCCAGACACATCACCAATAGATTTGCGCCGCGAGCTTGACATATAAGCATCCTAGTGCCAAGGTGGCAGACCAAATGTGCATGGGGCCAGGATCAAACTCGTGACGTCTCACATGGCAAAATCAACAAAATGGCCATGTTTACCATTCACCCACATGATGTACTCACGGGTCATGTCACACATGAGACAGGGCATAGTTGGGTCACCTTCCAAGAGGTCCAGGAGTCATACTTCCTCAAGGGGTACGGGATTCAAGATCCGTCCTAAAACAGTGAACAAGGGGTAAACATATTAAACAAATCTCTCCCTTGCACATTGTTTCAGCTGCCATGATTATTTTTCATCACCTGTTTTGATCATGCCGATACCTTGCCTGCCCGCTCGGTGGAGATATTTCTCTTGTGGCTTCCAAAGCATGTCAGCCTTGTTCAGCTTGGTACTGACATACTCGAGCTCCAGTGTCTTCTTGTAAAAAAATTCTTGAGCATATTTGAGTGGATTTCAATATGTTTTGTGCTACTGGAAAGGACTGGGATCTTGGACATGTCAATGGCTCTCATATTGTCAATCTTGATGACCGTTGTCGTTGCCTGTGGTTTCTTCATCTAAGATAGGAATCTGCGTAACCACTACATCTCCTTACGCACCTCAGCCAAGGTGATGTACTCCGCTTCAGCTGTTGATAGAGAGACACAATCCTACTTGCGACTAGTTCAACTGACAGCACCTCCCATTCAGCATACACACAAAGAAAAAGGTGGATTTTCTGTTGTCTATTGTATCTCCCCAATCAGTGTCCGTGTAGCACATGAGACGACGTGACGTCAATCCAGCGAGGCCTCAAGGCTGGAGCCCCAGATGCCGTGTTCCCTTAAGGCAGCGCATGATGCATATCCTGCCAGTGTAGTGGACCAGGGTTGGCAAAAAACCGGCTCACATGCCCAATAGCATAGGCTTATCTTGCCTGGTGGCGAGCATGACGTACATCCGATGGCCCACTGGAGACTGATATGGAATGCCCAACATGTCAGTTTTCTTTGCTTCATTGAATGGGAAGATAGAGGTGGAGAGCTTGCACTCTGAGCTCGTGTTTATAGTCACAGGCTTGCAATATTTCATGTCACAATACTTGAGGATGGAGTCTATGTATTTTTTTTCATTCACGCTGATATTACTTGCTGCTCTGTCCTGCTTTGTAACAATTTCAAGGTAGTCGTGAAGAAGAATCATGTCCTTCAGCACAAATCTGCTACTCACATGCTCCTTGAGATCATTTAGCAGTCTTCTTGAAGAAGAGCATAGAACCAGGTCATCGACATAAAAGGCAACCAACATTGTCCCTTTGTTGCTCTCATGAATGTACATGCCAGGGTCATTGTCATAATGCATGAATTACTCCTTAGCCATGAATTTATACATCTCCTAGTACCAGAATCTTGGGATTGTTTTTGCCCATAGAGCGCCTACACCAATCTGCAAACATTTTCCTTGGGGCATCAACCTCTTATGGAACCTCCATCAGCACCTCCTTGTCAAAGTTGCTATAAGAAAATATCGTCTTGACATCCACCTGGTGGAATTCCATGTTTTTGATAGCAGCAATGGCAAGCATTGATCGGATGGAGGAAAACGTCACAAGAAGAACAAAGGTCTCATTGTACTTTGAGGAAACCCCTTTGCCATCACCTGAGCCTTGTACTTGTCTATCTTTCCATCCTGTTTCCTTCTCACTTTCAGTGCCCACATGGACCCCACCACGTGAGGCCTGGAAGATCTTTCTACTAGCACCCACGTCCCATTGTCCTCAGTGCAGTTGAGTTCACTTCCCATTGCTTCATTTCACTTAGCTTTGTTAGGCCAAGTGAGTGCCTTTGCGATAGACGTTGGCTCCTCTTGAACCAGGAATGAATAGTTGAAGCCTGTCCATTCAACCCTATCTTTGTCCTCATGTTGTCGAGGTAATTTGAGACGTTAACTTCTCCTTGGACCTGGTGGTTGTTGCTGCTGATGTGGAGGCTATATTTCTGATTTTTCGTTGCTGGTGGAAGAGGTATCCTCCTCATGGTCAAGAAGATCAGATACTTCGGACTCGGAGTCAGAATCCTCAAAAGTATCTTCGTCAGATCCTCTCCCAATTACACCACCCAACCTATGCACATGCCAATGTCCTGGTACTTTGTCTCCCTCCTAAATGAGGGTGAGCCACTCTCCCTGTTTTGGAGTGTTCTCGAGAATGAGAAGCTCACCCTTAATCATAGACCTTTCGCAAAAATCCACGTCTTTACTGCGGATGACCTTCTTGGATCCTTGGTCCAACATTCTGTAATTTCTGTGGGCAATTTTGTAATTGATTAAGATACACTTCTATGGTATTCAATCTAGCTTTCAAGGACCCTCACCGGGCTGGAACTTTCTAAAGATGATGATACCGATAACCTTCAGATGGGAGGTGTCCGGCTTTTGCCTGACCTAAGTTCTTGCGTCGTCTTCAGCCGTTGTGTCTGCTTCTTCTTGCCTCTCCTTCATAGAGATGTTGTAGGTATGAAGTTCACAAGATAGGTAGCCATACGTGATGCTTCAGCCCAGAACCTAGGAGATAGCTTGGTTTCAAATAGCATGCACCTTGTTATGCTAAGGAGGGTCTGGTTTATCCTCTCTTCTATGTCACTGCTTTGAGGTGAGTAGAGGGTGGTTTTGTGATGATCAATGTCCTTTAACTTGAGCTACTCCCTCCAGGCTACGTACTCTCCTGAATGCCTTCTCCTTCTTACCACTCTGTTGCTCAACCATATCGACAAAGGCTTGCAGATTTTCATTCAATTGCTTTACTTTTTAGAAAGTATGTCCAAGCCTTGCGGCTGTTGTCGTTGATACAAGTGAGGAAATATCTACTGCCTCCGTTGAATCATATGTAAAAGGGACCACACACATCAGAGTGGATGAGGCCAAGGGGTGAAAGAGCATGTGAAAACTTGTGCTTAAAGGGTTTCTTCTTGGCATTGCCCTAAAGGCCCAGTACCTAGATCCTTCCACCTCATAACCTAGATCGCATAGTGCTAGTCACATCCTCCATGGTATGGTTGGTGTAGCAGGGGAAGAGAGCTGATGCAAACACCGTGCTCAGCAAAAAGGTGTCCATATTGACTAGAAACTCACCACCACAATCCGAGTAGAACGTGTGAAGTGTGTGATGAGACTGACGCTCAGCCATCACCAGCTACAGGCGTACCACTAAGATGGTATCGCTCTTGTAGAGAAGATTGTAGACCCACCGCATCTCTGTGAATCCGATAGTTAGGATAAGAACATATTGACCCTAATCTAGGAAGGGAATTGAGTTGGAGATGACCAAGAAGGTCTGAGTGGACCAACTCCAATGGACGTAGTGCTTGAGAAGTAGATTGACGATAAACAGTGTTTTGGCTCGTTCAGCCAATCAGTGCTTTCAAGCCCATCCTCATCACAAGACGGCAGAGCTCCCCAAAAATCATCTTTACTGGAAAAACATAGTGCAGGACAAGCTCTCTATGGACCACTTGGCTGTGACAACAGAGTCGTACCTCCTTCAGTGTGAAGTACCCACAGCTTATAAAATCATGCAATCGTACAATCAAATGGGTCCTGGTTACTAGTGCTGCCTAGGGAAGTGGATGTCTTTACTGTTGACGTAGTTGCGGCACAACCCACTCATGCGGCTCCAGAAGATGTCTGCTGCTCGTGTTCCACTTGGAGGCCCCACTTGATCTTGCCTTAGTCAAGGGGTTTCTGGCACTGAGTGTAGCGGTGAGCAACACTTGAGTTGTAATAGTGGGAAAATGCCCCATGGTTGCTGTTGCTATGAGAGATATCCCTTGCCACATCCATTTTTCCCCTTCTTCCTTGTGAGGGTATTACAACCTCCTGAGCCTGGCTACCCATGGTAGAGGGAGAAGGAGGAAGCGGTAGAGGCAGGGCTTGAAAACCATGATGAAGGCATCGGAGGGCAACGCGGTCAAAGCCAGAGAAGAGCATGACGTGGTCCATTTACACTTCGATCATGATGGTGTTGAGTGCCTACAACTACGTCCTGCCACCATTCCTGAGTCGTATGTGGATGCGCATGGCGCGCAATCGATAGTCAGCTACGAGCTCCAAGGGACCCTGACGAAGGGAGTGGAACTCGCGCAGCTGGGCTGCCCTCGTTGCGTGGGTCTGCGTTGCAAGCAATTCAAGAGCCAACTACCAGCACCGACGAGGGCCCTCTCCGGACCCGGTCACTGCCATACCCAGAAAGGGATGGAAGTTGGCATCATTATCCTATGGCAGAATGTAAAAAAGCCCACACATTGTTCCCACCAATTTCTGGACATCGCAAATGTCCACAGTCTGGTTTTGACTAAGGTAGTAGGGTCAGGTGCCTTGTGAGTCAGCCCACACCTTAAACAAGACCTTCCAGTAGTTGAAGCCTGCGTTGCTGTCATTGCAGGGTGGAGGAGTCTCGAAGTCTTTCGGTCACCACTCCGTTGAGAGGGGGATCTCGGGCTCTGGTGAAGGTGGACACGGTAGAGGAAGAGCGCCAGTAAGAGGGAATCCTCCAAAGAATAACCCTGCTAACTGCCAGGTATCGTCCTAATGGTGTGGTGGAACTGGTGTGGCAGGTTGAGATCCCAGACGCAGCTCACGGATCAGCTACTGAAAGCACTTCCAGTTTTTTACACACAACCACTCTAATGATAATGTTAACGTGATTTTTTTCCAAATGGAGCAAAATTTGAAGAGATAATGAGAGAGACGATGCTTATGGCGATGACAGTGGTTGTGTGTAAAAACCTAAGAGTGCAAGTACGTTGTGGTTTTCTTCTCAACCCGGGATCCGGAAAACTTCAACATCTGAGAGCGTGTATTGTATCTTACATCATGCTGGGCATAGAACAAGGTAGGGATAGTTACAATGGAGAGGTTATCATCACAGATTTCCTACAGCTTATTATACGCTAAAAATGGTGGTTAAATGGTATCATCTCACTCTCACGCGTTTTGAGGCTGGTAGGTGCATCCTGAATGAAGCTTTTGGGAAGCTTCATGGATTGCTTAGCAACATCACGTGCTATAACCTTCACCGGCGTGGATAAGAAAATCCCTTTTCTGCATTCGTGGCGGACAAAGGCTATAGCTATTGTTGCATCCCTGCTGCATCTGTCTACTAGTCACCATGGCTTGATGGGTCCTCCTAGGACCATGGATATAGCTATAAATCTCACTACTACTATTACGAGTGATGTGCCTCTTTTGTGCAGCTTAGCAAGAAATTCCTTGTCGCTTTGGTACCTAGAAAAGGTACAAGGAAGCTTCCTAACCTTATTGTAGCTGGTGTGGTGAGACTGTTCAAACAGCCGATGCACTAGCGTGGAGGAAAGGTGCAAGAAAAGGCAAGGGTTGGACTAGGGAGACATACACACTCTCATAAGCTTCAATAGCTTCAACATGCAGAGAGAGAGATGACAATTAGCAAGTTCATAGCATAAACACCTGTTTATCTCTTATACAGATACTTGGATGCTTATTTTTCATAAATTTGCACATAAGCATTTGAGTGCACAAAAGTTTCAACCTACGGATGCAACGACTACACACATGCATGGCTATTTTTATGACCTGTGGGCGTACAACAGAAACCTTGGAAACCAAAAAAAAAATTGGCGCACAAGACGACCACAACCACTCCAACATCTCCATGTTCTGATAGAGCTGACATCAGCACGGACTTTGTGACTCAATTGTCCGCCATTCCCAAGGGCTTTGAGACCATATTTGTAGTCAACATTGACATGGACTTTGTGCTGTCATTGTCTGCCACTATCCTCATGGTGGTGGATAGGTCTAAAAAAATGTCACACTTCATTTCAATGAAAACCACCATCACCGTACAAGGGAGAACACGATTTTCTCCAAACTAGATCATTCGATTACACGGCGTGCTACGTACCACCATCAATGATTGAGACGGCTGCTTCAGTAGCTTCTTCTGGTGCGAATTGATGACACATTACGGCAGTCGGATCCAGCTGTCAACAACATTCCATCCTCAAACCAATCAGATCAAGCGGACCAATGAGATGATTGAACAGCTTCTCCGTACTTCATGCGAGCCACACGGCAGTGATTGGGCAGCAAAACTGTCAACCACCAAACTTGCGTACAACTCTACACAACTTCCACCGCAATAGAAAATCTCCCGCCACACTATCACGTATTCAAATTCAAAGCAACATTTCTGCGGTGGACATTCATCAACATGATTTCTCCAACATTTGGTCGGAAACACAATGAAACCTCGCAACGATACAAGCAGTTATGAAGCGAGTAGCCAACCGGCATCGTAGTGATGACGTGTTCAAAGCTGGCGATCATGTCCTCCTCAGATCAAACATCAAAATCTGAGGACACAACTTTACAGATTTCAAATCTGATGGTTGGGACCATTTGGGATCAAGCAAATGCAAGCCCTTGTTGTTGCTCAACTTTACCAACCTAACTGCATGGCGATCCACCCTATCTTCCACATCAGCAAGCTCAAGCACTACCAGAACCCTAACGTGCCCTTCGTTGGCATAGATGTTGATCCTATGCCCACTATTCCATTGGACGACAAGACGGAATACGTGATTGAAGACATCCTTGGATATCTGCACCGTAGGAAAACATCCAAGTATCTGTATAAGTGGCATGGCTACGATTCACAGTAGCTAGGAGGCCTACGACAACCTCTGAGATTTCAATCACCTGATCAATGGCTAATACCACTGTCACCGGCCTAAGTTTGCTTATGCACCAAGACGAAGTGACTGAAAGAAGGGTAAGTGTTACATCCTTGACGTACACAAGTCCCTAAACTCCGCAATTGAGCATTTCTGTCCTTCCATTTATGGAACACCGTACAAAATATCCAGATTTTTACGTCGATTTCTGAGGGCATTTTGCCACCTGCCTCGACATCTGGTGTCTCTCTCCAAAAGGTTCTGACAACTTTGACCACTCTCAAGAATGGTCAACATAAGTGTCGCAAAACACATGGATGTTTCTGCACTGTTTGGTTGACAACATCTGCCTCATTGTTATTCTTGTCCTTGTATACATGTGCTTGAATGATTCAACACATGTCATCAAAGTACACTAATTCCTTAAAAAAATTCACAAATTTGTTCCAAATCCTTGAATTCGTCTTCTGCTTTGCAGCTCATCCCTGTGAACCACCTACATTTTGACACCAAGTATTACGCCTAGCAGAATTTATGTGGGGTTTTTGTTTTGCGCAGTGGAGCCCGTGTAAAACATAGAAAACCATAAATCATAGTGGGGGTTTTGCGCGTCGAAACAAGAAGGGTCATCACTCGATCGCGATCTTGTAAGGGAGCCAGAGTTGCAATCAAGCGACGGTCACATGACCCTTCACGCCATGCTCGATTTATGGCGCAAGCCGTTGATTGCGCATGGTAAGGAAGGTCGGATAACTCATTGTATTTAGTAAGTGCTAGACATGGAAGGAATACAAGGGTGTATGTGTGCATGCAAGGCGTGCATGGGTTACGAAGTACGATCAACATACATGTCAAATGAATTGAGAAGAAACAAAGATATGGAAATGAAAATGAATTTCTAATCGAGTTCTTTATGAGTTTTATGTTGGGTAGATGATAGAAGAAATGAAAATCAAATGGTTTTTGCATTCATTGAACCACGAAGATAAAGAAGTTGCTCATGTATTCTGCATAAACAGGAATTGAAATCAAATGATATACCTATTTTTTCATCTAGTTCATGCATTTGTACTCGTAATCATGTTTTTCATTAATTTATTATCAGGGGTTGAAACTTTTCTTGTACTGCTTTCATGCAAACTATTTCATTTTCATGTATTCTATGGTTGTTTTCCAATCAAGCTCAATTTAGGTCCACTTCTCTTATGTTGCGTTGGATCATCCAAAGGTTAAAGATGGACCTCACTCTGGATCGACATTCTCCCTTGATCCACATCAAGGTGGACCGCAGATTACTCTCCATGTTGCTTGTAGTCACCCCTTGTTGGGGCCATTAGCGAGGGCCTCAGATGTTGTGCAACAACCTAAAAAAAAATGCCGTCACTTTGCAGTCTTTGCATATCCGCCAAGTCGGATGTGCCATTGCATGCTAGGCCCTGCTTCGATCAATCATTACTTTGTTACTCAATGTATAGCACATATGTTGCGCATCCTATTCACTGAAGGGATGAGTCTTGCGTTTTGGTCGAGCTCCCAAAGGTGGACAAGGTGGTACGGAAAATGGGGGAAAGAACTGTTGCTGAAAAGTGGATGTCGAACTGAAAACAATAGGGTATGCTTCGTAACACAAGAATTCCGCTAGTGGATATTCTTATGTACCAGACGTACATGAGCTCATAACCTTGCGAGTGGGCATTCTGTCATTACACAAATAGCCCACCGCGTGTCGAGACCTCAAAATTTTGCCCCGATGGTCGAGGGCAATTAAGCCAACTTCCATCACCCTCCAGCGAACCTTCTCGCATTTTCAGACAACTTCAACCACTTATGAGAATGTACGACAGAAGTACCATGACCTTTCGGTCGACTCCACAACGCATTTAGAAATACAATGATTTATGATGATACATCCCGCATCTTCACTGTTGATCCTTGAATCCCCCCAACTTCTCGATGGAGCTTCTCCAATCCGACCACTCATGAGGCGACTCCACACGCGTCGCTCGACAATCGACCCAACGGCCCCAACTATGCCTCATTTGTATCTCGACACTTGTATGTATATGTTTGACAATATCAACACTCGATATTGAAGTATACTTACCGCTAATTATGAATTTCTCAAGTGTCCTCGATTCTCAATTGTGTCCTGCCTCGCAACTTCTACGTGTTCACCATCTACACTCCACTCAGCATAACACTTGGTATCAGAGAGTAGCAATGTTGGAGAGGCATCCAACTACTATGCCCATCCGGAGGACTACCTCGCACAAGCCGTCAACGCATCTTGCACGTCCAGATTTTCCAGACCTCGCGACTACAATGTAAAGCGGGCGAGCGCTCGCCCGCTTTACATTGTAGTCGCGAGGTCTTTTGCAACGATCGACGATGGTGGAGCAAAACATGCCTATGTACGCGAACCCTGAAGCGGCAGCAAACGCTGGCGGGGCAGGCTATGCGGCAGTTGGAGCAACCCCTACGCTCCGACGACCAACCCAGTCACAGATCCGACGGCGGTAAACCAGCCGCCCCTACTGACAGCCTCAAAGACTATAGCAAGAATGACAAGTGGCACTGGACGACATGCGTGGATCAACAAGAAACTGGTGAACTTTATCCCTGTACTCAAGGGTATTAATAACCATCTGCTCCAACAATTCAAAATCGCAATGGAGGCTCTTTGCAACGCAAGTGCATGAGAATGGGTGCTTATTGAGAGAAATGCCCAACTGTCAAACAAACCCAAAATTTCACTGACCCCATGAGAACCGTTTGATCTGGCAAATAAACAAAGGACTGACGGTTCCGATGTGGCTGACGGTTTTGGAGGTGTACTTCACCGATGCTGAGGTCAACGACAATAAAAGAAAATTGACCTCGTGGCCGCACTTTTGCGTTGCAAGGCATTAAGGTGGTGGTCTGATCTAAAGGCCATCCAATGGCAGCAGGAGGCTAGCGGGACATCATCAATGACCAACGGCGCCCATCTCATATATACGACCGAAGATGTTCTATCCTTGGAGTAGATTGACCCGCAATAGCAAGACACGTTGACGCCACCAACCGACTGGAACGAGTTTGCGTGCGTGATGTTTGCATAATTTGGACAACTAAACAAGAGTTTTGACGCTTGGTATAAGCTCCAGCGTCTCCATCAACAGTCTTACATGGTAGAGTATATGCGGAGATTCCGCGAGATTATCATTGGTGCAGACATTGCCCCCGATGAGTTCTGTTTTCACTACAACAGCCTCAAAAGAGACAGCCAACAAGCAATTGCAATTTTTGGTATCCAAAACTACTTACCACGGATGATCCCAGCAGAAAAAAGGATCGACGGAGCTGACTACAATGCCCAGATCTAGGAATCCTGCGGCTGGCGACCTCCCAACCACAATTCTTATGGGAACGGAAAAAGCTAGTCGGGGGACTCCTTGACTCCGATGGAAGTAGACGCCGTCGACCAAAGAGATACGCGCACCTGCTGCAATTGCACAAAATCTGGGTACATCGCTTTGAACTGTCGGCGCAAGTAGCAGGTCAAAAAGGGGAGGCAAGTCGCAGAAAAATGAGTCAGGAAATGGCAAAGGACAGGAGTGAAAGGTGCAACTCTTGTCCAAGAGGAGCGATATGCACCAAATGACTGCCCATCTGAATGACCTACAACACCGCAAAGGGTTTTCTGAGATTGCAAAGTTTGACGAGGGATACGAGGAAGACCAACCGGCGATACTCCTAAAAGTTGAACCTCTAGGATGCAAGAGTCGCAGAACGGTATCGGCACTATTGGATGGAGGAGCTTTTCACAGTTTTTCAAGAAATGACATGGTTTGCAAGGTGGGTTTGAAAATCAAACCAGGGGTGTTTGAAGGGAGAGCTTTCGACGGGAGATTGCAAATACAGAGACTCTAAGAACCAGTACGACTATAAGTGGGTGATCTATAGGATGTTACGGTCTGGAAGTCATGTCCAATGAGTGACCACAAAATCATTCTCAGACAAAATTTCCTACACCGACACAATCCGTAGGTGGACTGGAACAACAACGTCGTCTACATGGAAATTGACTACGCCAAGCGATAGCTTCCGCATGTCGGATGGAAGAGGACAATTGAAACAGCAAAGGTGGAAGAAACAGAGGAAGTCGCGGTAGCTGAAAAGCGACAACGTGTACAGCCGATACCGCTCAGCGTGGCCAAGTATTGCACATGGGAAGGGGCTCATGCGTGTTGAGCCAATGGAGGAAGCAAAATTGGCAGCAGTTGACTCATCACCCTCATCGGCCTCATCCACCTCATCAGCCTCATTGGCAGTTACAAAGTTTGCGATGGTACCAAAAGAGTTCGCACCACTTATCCAAGATTTTGCAAACATATCCTCAACAAAATCCCAAGAACCCTACCACCTCAACGGGATATCGTCCATTGCATCAAACTAAAGCCAAGAAGCCGACCCACAGTTCGAGGGGCCTATCGGATGGGCGATCACAAACTGACCGAGTTGACAAAGTAACTGGAGGAGATGCTTCGTTTGGGGTTTATCCGCCCATCCACGTCTCCATACGCCGTACCAGTGTTCTTCGTAAAAAATGAAACTAGTGAGATGCGGATGTATGTGGACTATCGGGCATTGAATGATGTTACCATCAATAACTGCTACCCTCTTCCCCGAGCCGACGAACTTTTCAACTAACTCCGAGGGGCTTGAATTTTCACCAAAATCAACCAATGCAGCGGCTATCACTGAACTTACGTAGTAGACACTGACATCAAGAAGATGGCATTCTGAACTCGCTACGGACATGCCGAGTTAACGGTAATGCCGTTTGGACTTACGAACGCCCCGACGATGTTCACGACGGCAATGAACAGCATTTTTTGCCCATGCCTCAACGACATCCTGGTGTACAGGCGCACCCCTAAGGAGCACAATGCACATCTTTGAAAATTTCCAGAAGTCTTACAGAGAGATAAAAAAAAACTCACAAAGTGTGACTTCGGTCGCCGTTCAATCGAGTTATTGGGTCACGTCATCAGCAGCAGACGGATCACCATGGATCTGAAAATGGTGCCAACAGTCGTTGATAAGCCGACGCCAACCAACGTTCGAGACATTCAAGTTCTCCTTGGCTTTTGCAATTACTACCGACGTTTCATACGGGATTAAGCCCGAGTGTCAGCGCCTCTCTCCGGCCTCACTTGAAAAGAAAATGAGTGGCGATGGGGCGACACCAAACAAGAAGCATTCACAGATTTCTGGAACGCTCTGGCCTTGGCTCCATCCCTGCGATTAGCTGATCCAACGGCCGACTTTGTCATGGCTACGGATGCTTAAGATCGAGCCATTGACGCGGTTGTCCTACAAGACCAGGGCAATAGAAAATAGCCGGTTGCATTCATGACAAGAAAACTGCACGAGCCAAAACTCAACTCCGCCATACACGAGAAGGAGATGCTGGCAGTTGTACATACATTGAAGACATGGTGGTGTTATCTGGAGTGCCATCAATGCATCGTGCGCAGTGACCACCATGCGCTGAAATGTTTGAAGACGCAGCTGAACCTTAGTCGACGTCAAACCTGATGGATGGAGCTCCTCAAATCTTGGTTCGACAACGATGTCGAGTACTGGCCAGGAAAAACCAACCTGGCAGATGCCCTCAGCCGCCAACAAGATCTGATGGCTGAGGCAGCAGCATTATAGCTGCAACGAGATAAGCATCTCAAGTAGCCGTTCACGTGAGGCTATGACGAGCATGGCCAATACGACAAAATGAAATTCTGGCACAGCGCACCCTATTGGTGGCCACAATTCACTCGCCAGGTGGTTGTTCCCCCGAACGACAAACTTCACCGCATGCTACTTGAAGAATGCTGCGATGCAATTCTAGGTGAACCTTTCAGAGAAGAAAAGACGCTGAACAAGCCGGAGAAAAAATGTTGGCGAGACAAAATGCAATCTTACGTCGCCAACTTATGCGAATCTTGCGACAGTTGCCAGCGACAAAAATCCCGTTGCACATGGCCACATGGATTCTTGCAACCACTCCCCATTCCAACAAAACCGTGGAATGACATCTCCATGGATTTTGTTACAAGAATAAAGTCACACCCGAGGAGTATGATGCAATCCTCGTGATCGTCGAAAGATTTTCCAAAATGTCTCAATTTATTCCGATTACGATCACCATCACCACCAAAGAAACAGTGTAGCTATTTCTAAACAACATCGTGCAGCTTCACGGCGTGCTGAGAACCATCACGAGGAATAGGGAGAGTTGATCTACTAGTTTTTTCTAGCGCAAAGTGATGCCTTGCAACGGCAGTCGGATCCAGCTATCTACAGCGTTCCATCCTCAAACTAACGGCCAAACCGAGCGGACCAACCAAGAACTCGAAGAACTTCTCCAAACATGATGCGCACACCATGAAACAGATCGTGCGCGAAAACTCCTGACCGCCAAAATCGCTTTTTATTTGGCGATCTCCACAGCAACGGGTAAAACTGTCTTTCAAGTGGTGTATGAAAAACTTCCTGCCACACCAACAGGATTTCACAGCTAAAGCAACATTCCCGCGGTTGACCTCCAACGCCGCGGTTTTTGCACCATCTGGAATGAAATGCAATAGATACTTACAAAGACACAAGCAACGATGAAACGAGCAGCTGACCAACATTGCAGCAATGATGTTTTTTCTGTCGGCAACAACGTTCTTTTCAGCTCGACCAACATCAAACTCCGTGGAGCCGACTATTCGAAGTTCAAACCCCGACGGTTGGGACCGTTTGAGATCGAGTGCATGCAAACCTCCGTGGTTGCACAACCAAAACTCCCAAACTCGAAGCACGTTCATCTGGTGTTGCATATCAATAGACCCAAGCTGTACCAAGACCTTGGAGAGAACTTCCCTGCCATGGATGTCCCTCCCCCTCCTCTTGTACAAGTGGACGAGGACGCTGAATACGTCATTGAGGACATCCTCAGCCATCAAGAACATAGCAAACAATATAATATCTTGTCAAGTGGCACGACTACGACGCTGCGCTTAACAGCTGGGAACCCTACGACAACCTCCCTGACGTCGATCACCTAATCGACAGCTATTATTGCCGTCACCGGACCACATCTGTACGTGCGTCGGGACATCACAACTTAAAGGGGGGGAAGCATTACGTACCGGGCATACACGAATCCCTAATATTCTGAGTGGGAATTTATTTCATGACACAAATAGCCATCGCGTGTGAAGATCTTGATTTTTTGCTCCAACGGTCGAGGGCAATTTGGCCAATTGCCCTCACCCTCCGGTGAACCTTGTTTCACTTTCTGACAACTTTGACCACTTAGGACAATCAATGAAAGTGTTGGTGTGTGTGGCTTGCAATGTGACAACCCAACGGGACTCCAGATTGTCCAGGGACATATCCATCAGCTACGGCATGACAGATCCCTGATGAGAGTCCAGGAGGCACCGTCGCATCGGTAGGTTCTGGACCCCCCACTCGGAGCTGACCGACGGCTTTCCCAGCATCCTGGATGTTCTCTCCGACCTTATGCAGTTTTTCTACAGCCTGTAGGATTTATCGGTGGACTGGCCGTGGGCCTGATTTGCATGTTTTTTCATTTTGTGTCCACCGCCTGCTGCAGGATGCATAGATGTAACCAGGCGTAATATTGGGTTTGTGATTTTGTGCATTTAGGTTCAGACGGCGTAGCGTTCTGACTTGTCTATGCTGAATTACGGCCTAAACAGTGGTTTTGGGCCGGTTTTAGGACAGACCTTGCACTGCCGCGTGCAACACCCGCTGTGCGCTGTGGCAGGTACTTATGCCATGGACTTGTCATTTGTCATCTCTATCTGCATGTATTGGTTTATGGAAGTAAATTTGACCAATTGTTCGTATCGTCAAGCCAAACCCTTGTCGTTTTGCGTCCGACTTGTGTTGATGCCGTGAGCTGGCTAAGCACTGACGCCTAGCTAGTGGCAAGCGTGCTAGGAAGCTTCCTGGTATCTTCTCTTGGTATCATAGCCTACGAGCCACAACTTTTTTTCTGTGTAGCGGAGATGAAACAGCAGCAGCAGCATGAGTGAGTGGCAACAGCGGAAGCTACCCGTAGCAGCAGCAGCAGATCTTAGAGGGACCCACCATGACTACATTGCAGCGGAGCGGTGGAGGTAACGGATGAAATGACGGCAGCTGCAAGCGACAACAGCCATTGGAGTAGCAGGGGCAGGAAGCACCTGTAGCGAGAGCGGCTACGGGCAGCAGCCAATACAACAGCCTTACCAGGTGGGAGCAGCAGCTCTGTCTGGCTACCGGTCTGTACACACACATGAAAAAGGAGAAGCAACTCGTAGCAGTAGCTTGCGGTAGCTACTACAAGCAATGGCAGCGCGCAGGGGCAGTAGCAGCTTGCAACAGCGACGGCATCAGCAGCCACGAGCTGCAATAGCAGCACAGCAGCTGCCACACCAACCGCAACAGTAGTAGGAGGTAGCAACCATAGGAGCAGCAGCAGGCAGCAACTGCAGAAGCAGCTGTAGTAGCAGTGGCGGACAGCAGCCACAGCAGCAGGCGACAGACAGGCTGTACACTCCTGAAGTTACGAACTGATAGAGGAGGGGAGTTTCTTGGAACACTGACCACTGAAATGAAAGCTAGAGGAGTAGAACATCAGACTGCAGCTCCCTACACTCCACAACAAAATGGAGTGGCAGAACGGTGGCACAGAACCCATGGTGATGCACTGCGTACACTATTAACCGAGTCCGGCCTGTCCTTTGGGTTTTGGGAGGAGGCCGTGAAGTATATCACCTAGGTATGGAACCGTACTCCACAAGGACCACTTCCCAAGTCAGTCACACGGTGAGAGCGTTGGTTCTAAGAGAAGGCTGACCTACGGCCCGCTAGGGTGTGGGGCACAATGGCATGTGTCTGATTTGCACCGCCACAACGAGATAACAAACTGAGTCCCGGTGGTCGGTGGTGCATCTTTGTTGGGGTCTCTCACGCCTCAAAGGCTTGGAGATTTTGGGATCCCACAAATCACAGCTTTGTTGAAAGTCGCGATGCCTCCTTTTTGGAACACATGCCATACAAGGTGTTCCGTGCACTGCATCACGCTCCCTCACTCCCCGCACAGCATCACTACCCAGAGTATGTGAGTGTACCTGTCTTCATGTCCTCCCCACAACGAGACATGGGTCAGACACCTCGACCAATGCAAGACAATGAGATGGCCACTCCTGTCCCAAAAGACTTGCTCTCACCCACAGATCTGGCTAGCGCAGAGTCCAGTGCCTCTAAGGCACCCCCGGGTCTCAAGCCTCTGATCCCTCCAGCTGAGACTGTAAGTACAGAAACTCCGTTGCCTGAACCAGTGCAATGATCTCTGCGTGACCTTCCCAAAGTCGACTACAAGCAATTCTATAACACTGTCGGCACCGAATTCTTGGATCACAGTGCAACCAAACCACTCACTGTGATTGAGGCTAGGGGACGTCCAGATGCCGCTGAATGGGAAAAAGCAATGGTAGCTGAACTGAATGCACTATTGGAACATGAGGTGTACAAGCTGAAGGCCTCACCACCTGGCCGCAAGGCCAATGATGTCAAATGGGTGTTCAAATTGAAAAGGAGCCTGAAGGGCTTGATTGATAAGTATAATGCAAGGCTTGTGGCTAAAGGTTTTCATCAAATTCCGGGACAGGATTTCACTGACACATATGAACCTGTGGGTCAGTACACAACCAGTTGTACACTGCTGGCACTAGCGGCAAGAGAGGACTTGGAAACTCACCAAATGGATGTAAAAAATGTATTCTTGAATGGACCACTGGAAGGAGAACTGTATGTCAAACAGCCAGAGGGCTATGAGGACGGAATAGGCAGGGTGTGGCTCTTGCTAAAGGCCCTGTACGGATTGAAACAAGCGCCTAGGTGTTGGAACAAAGAGATCCGCCGGACTCTGGAAAGTGGTGGATTTACACAAAGCACATGCGACCCCTCGCTATTCTTTTGCTGGGACAGTGGTGTGCCTGTTGCGTTGTTGGTTGATGTGGATGACCTGCTACTCCTGTCTCCTTCCCTCACACTCATTGGACAGGGAAAAGCACTGCTCACCGCCCACTACAAGATGACAGATCTAGGTGAGGCACAGAACTTTCTAGGCATGACCATCAAACGTGACCGTATAGCACGGACCTTGACCCTTCATCAAGGTCGGTTCCTTGCTCATCTCACATAACGTTTCCAGTGCTTCGTATAACATCTCCCACAGCAGCATACACCCATGAGCCCAGATTTCTACACACACCTGCTGGATACACGCACCACAGACTATGGCCCAGATACAGACCCCACACTGTACACGCAGATCACTGGCAGCCTCTCATACCTTGCCTCAACCACACGCTTGGACATTGCATGCGCAGTCAATGTGCTTTCCTAGTTCAGCCAACAACCACGCAGCACGCATCACAAAGTACTGTTGAAGCTATTACGTTATGTGCTTGACACGGCTGCCCTTGGTCTAGTGTTTGCCCCTGACAAAGGTCCTGTCCTTGATGGGTAATGTGACAGTAACTATGTGCATGAACGTTCTGCTCGCAGTCGGGATGGGTTTGTGTTTCGTGTGTGGGGGACTGCTGTGTCGTGGCGCAGCGCCAAACAGTCATGTGTGGCACGCAGCGAGGCTGAGGCCGAGTACATAGCGTTGGGTGAGGCCGCATGTGAGGGGATTTGGCTTGCATGTCTGCTTGAGGAACTGGGCGTGTGCACGTCTGCTGTTCCCGTGCACAATGACAATTCAGCAGCTTGCTGCATCGCAGCGAATGATGGTGTTTTGCATCCACGCACAAAGCACAACAGTGTCGAACATCACTTTGTTTGTGAGGCGGTGGAGACTGGGACGATCAAAGTGCGTGCTATCAGTGGTCAAGCGCAGCTTGTAGACTTCCTCACCAAGGCACTTCCATCCACCTCCCTCCTACTCCAACTGCACCATCTTGGTTGCATGCCTGCCGCACTCCCGTCCAGGGGGGCGTGTTAAACTTTCAGTGTACATATGTCTTCTTGTGGATGTTCGTGAGTGCGCAGGGCATGTTGGAGCAAAGAGTGGAGGCGACGCACCGCGACGGCTCGCAACTTTCCCGTTCCGCACGCGTGGTCACCTCCACTGTGTTAGCATGACCCCCCGCTTCCTCTATCACTCAGTGCTGGCGCACCACCTTGCTGCCTCTCCACTGACCTAAATTTTTCCTTTGCTATTTCCATGGGTCACACTTCTACTCCGTGACAGGCACCTACATTAGTCTTGCTAAAAACAGTGACCTGGGTTGTGCTTGCATGTGCAGGGCAGGGCGCGGACTAGCGGGCCCTTTTCGGTGCATGAGGGCGATTTGCCCTCGCGCCTAGTGAGCGTGCCGGCAAGCCTCGCTTTCCGGCCCGCTAGGTGGGTCTCGACCAGCGAGACTCACCCGAGTGAGCTCTTGCTCGCTCCCCCCCGACACTTGTGCTTTTTGGTGTGCGCGGACACCCATGGCCGCAAACCCAACCCTAGCCTAGCCGTTTCTGCATTGTTTTAAGCAAGACCAGTTGCCATGGATTCGTTTGAAGATTCTTAGCTGTGAAGGCCGCGAGGCAATGTGCAGCTCAATAGTTGAAGGCCATACAGCAGGCAATTCTTTTAGAGGAGATCCTCATCGCTGTACACGTCACATCTACATATGACAATAGCATTGACAACTATGACAGCGACGACGAAGACAACGATGATGACGACAGCGATGACGGTGCTCCGGGATGAGACTCTCTACGAGCACATCCCACCACCATCATTTTCACCCTTGCTATGGGGGAGCTGTGCTCCTTCCTCAGGGATTGTGTTGAAAGCAGCGATCAGCTTTGCTTGTGCTGTCAGCCTGTGTAACCCAGGGAGGGTTTTGTGTGTGGACTTTGGCCCGAATCTCTTTTGAGGACAGCGAGGCTACTTGGGGTGTGGTACGATGCTCTGGTCGAGGTTATGCTGGTCGAGACCAACGCACCTCGTGAGTTCTAGCGGTGTGACGTGGACACCCATTACCTCCATGTGCTGTGTATGATCCATGCATGGTGTGGGCGAGACCTGGACACCTGGAGACGTTATCAGAGTCACGAGGAGACATTGTTTCTATGCATATCTTGCATGATGTTTGACACATAGGTGTGTGATTTACTTCTTCCATGGTTGAGACCTGTGCACTTGGTGGGATGCACCATTGTCACGAGAAGACCTTGTAGTATGGTATGCTTGATCCATGCCCACCATGATTGGTTGTCCCAGCCATCCTGTCGTGCCTTTGCTTAGCCATCATGGCATTGACGGATGTGTCAGTCAGGGGGAGTGTTGGTTTGTGTGGCTTCCACCCGTCACCAGCCATGGCTGTGGCAACTACGGTTGCACCCAGAGCTGATGGTGAGCGGGGGCTGTACTGGAGATCAGGACGACCCAACGGGACTCCAGATCATCCAGGGACCTATCCAGCAGCTACGACATGATAGATCTTGGATGCAGACCCAGGAGGCACCACCGCGTCGCTAGGTTGTAGACAACCCACTCGAAGCTGACCGACGGCTGTCCCAGCGTCCTAGATGTTGTCTCAGACCATCTGCAGTTCTTCTACAGCTTGTAGGACTTTATCTGTGGACTAGCTGTGGACCCGATTTGCAGTTTTTCATTGTATGTCCACCCCTTGATGCCGGATGCATGCATGAAACCAGGTGTAACATCTGGCTTGTGATTTTGCACATTTAGGTTTAGATGGCATAGCGTTCTCACTTGTCTATGCTGAGTTACGGCCAAAACAATGGATTTGGGCCAGTTTTAGGACAGACCTTGCACTGCCGCATGCAACACCCGTCGTACACCGTGGCAGGTACTTATGCCATGGACTTGTCATTTGTCATCTCTCTCTCTCTCTCTCTCTCTCTCTCTCTCCCTCTCTCTCTCTCTCTCTCTCTCTCTCTCNGCATAGCGTTCTCACTTGTCTATGCTGAGTTACGGCCAAAACAATGGATTTGGGCCAGTTTTAGGACAGACCTTGCACTGCCGCATGCAACACCCGTCGTACACCGTGGCAGGTACTTATGCCATGGACTTGTCATTTGTCATCTCTCTCTCTCTCTCTCTCTCTCTCTCTCTCTCTCTCTCTCTCTCTCTCTCTCTCTCTCTCTCTCTCTAACGTGGCAGTGCCACGCCGACCGGTCGAAGGAGTCACGTGGCTCGAGCGGGGTCACCTAAGACTGTAGGCGGTTAGACCGGATGGCTTGAGGGTCGGAGACCCTCAAGCACTGCGGGTTTGGCCTAGTCAGACAAGGATTCCGTTGAATCCGCTACATTGGTATCAGAGCTCCAGGGCTGAAATCCCACATTGGGATTGCTGTAGATGCCGAGGCGGCTCTCATTCCTAGTGGGGGGGAGTGTTGGAAACGACGGATAGCGAGGTGTGGAGAGAAGAAATCAAGAGAGGCTACTCCCACAGTATGCCATGGATCGTAGAATGCGTGGTTAGGTTTTTGGTCGCAACGGATGACAGTTAGAACGAACAGAAGCGCAATCCGAAGGGAGGGAGGATTGAGCGGAAGCGAGCGAGCGAGCAGCGAGCTCTCTCAAGCTGGTGGCACAAAGCGCAAACCTGTGGGTCGACCCCCCCCCACGATGCTATTTAGTTTTTCATCCTCAACTACTCAACTGAGTACCCATGACAATTCACCACAAGTAACAACCTGGGTGTGGTGCCAATGAAAGCATGCACACAACAATGGCATGTGGTTAGCTGTGGTTCCGGGGTCGAAATGGCCCATAGACATATCTTGGCAGCGGTGAGCGCGCCGACGGTAACGCCTCTCCTGTCTGAATCACCCGCATCAGTGACGTGTGGGGTGTGCAACAAGGCTAGAGGTCACCACGTGTCTCTGATACACAAACGAACACTCCCCCATTACCCACAGCCGACACACATCACACACACACACATGAGCGTCACAAGATTTGACCAGCATGACAAAATACACGTGAACACAAACACAAGGACTCAACCAGGCGCATCACGACATAACAAGCCAACATTATGGGCTGCAACCTTGAAGACTTTACTGTTGAGCACCTTCGTGAGGAAGTGAGCTCTTTGCTGTCGAGTGTCAACCCAAACGATTTGGACATCACCTGCAGCCACTCTATCACAAACAAAATTATGCTCAACATTGATGTGCTTAGTACGAGTGTGGTGCATGCCGTCGTGCTCAGTAATAGCCTTTGTGCTTTGATTGTCACAGCAAAGGGTTATGTAACGGATAGGGACACGGAACTGTTGCAAGAGACGACACAAAAAAATGCCCTCACACTTGACAGCACCAAGTGCAACATACTCAGCTTCGCTCGAGCTGCAAGCAACGCAACCCTGTTTTTCGCTCTTCCATGATAGAAGGAGGCGATTCAATCCCAAATACGGGCAGGCCGAAGGTCAGCACGAGCGTCAGACCATTGTTTGATGGGAGTGACAAAACGAGGGAGGGGCCCATGAGGGACCCGGTTCCAAACCCAAGTCATATAACACATAACCTCAAAGGCAAGGAGTGGAGGAAGGCCAGACTCAGATAGGAGAGTACGGCCACCGTCGGCAAGAGTACTGTTCCAACGCTCGGAGACACCATTTTGTTGGGGTGTGTAGGGAGCGGAGGTCTCCAGACACACCCCTTTGGACGCAAGAAGATGGGCGGTGGGACCAAGAAACTCACCGCCACGAACACTACGAAAGACACCTAGCGATTGCTGATAGGCAAGCAAACCAAGTTTCAATCGTGGGGCAGCCATCACTCTTGTGTCAAAGGACAAAGACCCAACGAAAGCAAGAAAATTTGTCAGTGAGGCACAAGCCATAAAGACCAACGTCACCAAGAAGATCATGAGGTAGGGGACCCATGACATCAGCATGGAACCCATCAAGAGGGTGACTAGAGTGGGTCTCGGAATTAGTGAAAGCAGAGCAATGCATCTTGCCCTGGACACAGTCAAGGCAATCAGCGGGACAGGGGGCAGGGAAAGTGGAGGGCCACGGACCCAAGGCAGGATGGAGGCGTAGCATGCCGGAGATGGCATCAGTGTGCACATGCGCGAGACGGCAATGCAACAGACAAGCAAGATCAGGTGAGAGCGAGGGCGCCACATGGACAAGGACAGCGCCAACGGAGGCGGTCGGCGAGGAAAAGAGGGGCACACACTACAACTTCTCACACTTGATACCACAGAGGACAATGCGAAAAGAGAGACGCAGACACACAATGCCGACACCACGACTAGCAAAGAAGTCCATGTGCTGATCGTCAAGGGATGGGACCGACACCAGGCTAAGCTCCAACAAAGGAACATACAACACGTCTCGAAGGTACACCAGACCACAAGGACCAACGAAGCAAACAACGCCAACACCCTGAACAGGGAGCAACTGACTAGACCCAGTTCGCACAAAGAGGGCATCACCAGTTGGGCCAAGGGGAACAGATGAAGATCGGACAGACGTCATGTGGTGGGCGGCCCCTTGATCAAGGATCCAGAAGCCACCCAAAGTCCGCATTGGGGGAATGACACCACACATCGCCACGGTGCCAACAGGGGGAACAGACTAGGAAGACAGGGCACAGAAAGTGAGAGAGCGCAGGAGAATGACAGACTGCCAATGCTCAGTCCACAGAACGAAAAGGAGACAACAAACCATGCACATGTCCGAGGGGGTAACCACGAAGAGTTGAATCAGACTGACACATGGGATCACTGACCAAAAAAGCATCCCCCTCACCTCCCTGATCACAAAGGCAAAGGTTTGGAGAAGGGACTGCTCCAGCTGACGCTCGCCGTCACTTGCGACAAACACTGCAGGAGCCAAGGTTGAAGTACTAGAGGAAGGAGTGAACCAGGATGGGACGGTGTAGACCAATGAGGGCGGAGCCGCGTAGGGTGGACCGCCGTAAGGAGGTGGCCAACCCCAAAGGTATGGGACCGGGGGTGGACCAGGAGGAACGTCAGAGGTGGAGTCGGCCTCGGCAGAGAACTGGGACGACGTCGAAGAGGACGACGCCGCGCCGGAAGAGGACGCATCTGTCAGGAAATGGCCCCCGAGTGAAGGCAGTTCCAATGTGGCCCGACGGGTCTTCTTGGCTTACGGCTATGTTTTGTGCAGGTTCTGAGTCTAAGCGTGAGCTTCCTGGTCGCCTCGCGCTATGTTTCTGGGAGTTGAAGGCATTTGTGAGACAGTCATTTTTGTGAGGGGAATAACACGATTTTGCATTAGTTTTTGAACATGGACATGATCTAAAAATTTGTAGGGCTAGTCATGAGCTCTTCAACGCATCAAACTGTGTGCAATTTGGATAACCGTAGCTCCCACTACGTCAGTTGAAGCTCAGCACCCTAAACCAGCCGCTTACTCGGCGGCGCACACCATGTCACCCGCCACGGCGCCTTCACACATCAAGGACCCATCAAAATGCCATTCCGGAGGTGCAGATGTCCCTACACGTAGTGGCGGTGCCCCTTGCGCCTTTGGGGTCTATTTTGATGAGTTAATCATCGAGTATGGTGATGGGGATGGATGTGGGTGGAGACCTGTTCGCGGACATGCAGTCAGAATTTTAACTAAGTCCCCGACTAACAATATGTAATATTGAGTTCCGGACGTTGAGCCAAAAATCTAGCTAAGTCCCTCAGTAACAAAATTCACTACTGGCATCCGGCGGATCATTCGCCGAACGCCTCGGCAGCCCTTCCGGAACAAAATCTCCAGATGAACTTTTGTTGCTCGGTCACGTGGATTATCCACCTCCAGTCGAACCGCGCCCGACTCCCAGAGCCGCCGCACACACCCCAACTTTGGAAGCCCATATCTCCCTCGTTACTTGTCTGATTCTGGTGAAACAACTTCCACCGGATTCAGCAACTCGTCAAGTTTTAGGGGCAATCCTCTGTTTTAAGATCAAACTAATCCTCGAGTCGCTGGATCCGTCGACGAGGATTTTCCTCTCTCTGGCGGCTCGTCGACGCCTCCCGGCGCCGCACTTGGGCATGTAGAGGGGCAAATCTTCAACATTATACCCCTTGCACCTGCCATGCCCGCTGCTCCTGCTTTCTCTAACTCGTCTTCTGCTGCGCCCTCCAGCCCATCATAACTGGTCATCCCAAGCCCGGCCACGCGCAATGCGTGTCGGTCGACAGGTTGCGCTTTGGTCAAGCAATCTGTAAGCATGTTGTGCGTGCTGTAATGCTGCAGCACCACCTGCCCCTTTTCAACCATGTCCCGTGCGTAGGGGTAACGCATGTCAATATGCTTTTTCCTCTTGTGTTGCGTCAGGTTTTTGGTCAGCGAGATTCAGCCGATGTTGTCCTCTTGCACCACCATAGGCTCTTACTGCGGCATGCCCAGCTCCCCAGGTAACCTGCGGAGCCACATCGCCTCCTTGACCGCCTCGGCCACCGCAATGCACTCTGCTTCCACTGTGGAGGTGGCGACACAGTCTTGCTTTCTGCTGCACCAGGAAACCCTTGAACCAGCGAGGAAGAACACGTAGCCGGATGTGGACTTCCACTTGTCCACATCGCCAGCGTAGTCTGCATCTGTGTAGCAGACCAGACGCAAAGGGTTCGTCCGCCCCTTGCCGTCGAACCTCAAGCGCGCATGCCGCGTCGCCTGCAGGTGGCGGAGGACGCGCTTGACCATCTGCCAGTGTAGTGGCCCGGGATCGGCCACGTACCTGCTCACTTGGCCCACCGCGTAGGCCAGGTCTGGTCGAGTCGCCACCATAGCATACATGAGGCTGCCCACCACCGATTGGTAGGGCACCCCTGCCATATCCTCCTGCTCTTCTTTTGTTTGCGGTGCACTCAGTTTACAGGTCATGGAGACTGGAGTGCCAACTGGTTTTCATTCCTCCATGCCGTACCGCTTCAGCACCTTGGCCACATATTTGGTCCGTCCCAGCTCAAGCGTGTGTGCCCTTCGGTTCCGCGTAATGCTCACCCTGAGGTAGTACTCCAGCTCCCCCATGTCCGACATCCGGAATCTGCTGCTCAGCTGCTCTTTCAGCCTTTGTAAGCACGGCAAATCCGTCGAGCACACAATCAGGTTGTCCACGTAGAGTGCAATAATCTGATGGAGCTCTTTGTTGCGCCGCACGTACACACTGTGATCCGCCTCACAATGCTTGAAGCCGAGTTGTGCCATGAAGCTGTACATCTGTTGGTACCAGCATCCGGGCGATTGTTTTAGCCCGTACAAGGACTTTCGTAGCTTACACACCTTGCCCTCCGGCGCCTCCACCCCCTCCGGCACTTCCATGTAGATCTATTTGTCTATGATGCTGTTGAGGAAGGCTGTCTTTACGTCAATTTGGTGGAGTTCCATGTCATTCGCTGCCGCCACCGCAAGGATCGCCTGGATGCTTGTGAACTTGGTGATGGGAGCAAACTTCTCATCGTAGTGCTCGCCCTTACGCTGGGCGTATCCTTTCGCCACCAGCCGCGCCTTGTACTTGTCAACCACACCTTCCTTTGTGAACTTGGTCGTAAAGACCCACTTTGAGCCGATGACCTTGGCATCTTTCCGCCTGTCAACTAGCTCCCACGTATTGTTTTTCGTGATGGACGTCAGCTTCGATTTGATGGCTGCATCCCATTGATCCCCGTTGGGCCGTGCAAGCGCCTCTTGCACGGTAGTCGGCTCCGTTGATGCAGCCAGCATGCACCGCATCATGCCAATTCATCGACCGGCGCTTGCGTTGAAGCGCTTCCCCGCTTTTTTCTACCTCCCGCTCCGGTGCAGTAGTTTTGGTGGCGAATCGTCGCTCTGCTGCGATCCCTGCGACTCAGCACGCTCTGGTGAATCATCAAACGGACGGCTCCCCAAGGATCTCTCTTGCTCTGGCAAAGCATCGCCCAAAAAACCGACCCATCCGGTGGATTTTCCACCAACGCCCGATGCACACTCTACTGGGAGTGCGCGCCTTGGCATCCTAGGTGCCTCATCCGTCGGATCCTTCTGGTGGATCTCCTCATCATCTTGATCGTCATCAGAGTCCTCCGCGTTGGCTGCCACCGCTGGTTCACCTTCGCGCTTTGATGCTACATCCTCAACTTTGGCGTCTGCCGGCTCCTTCTCGTAATCAAGGAGCTGGAACCACTCCCCCGTCTTTGGGGAGTCCACCACGCCCGCGTCGTTGCTGCTGTTGTAGCTCTGCTGCTCTTCGAACTAAACGTCTCGGCTGCGGAGTACCTCCTCCTTACGCATGTCGTAGAGCCTGTCCGCCTTATGCGTGCTCTCATTGCCAAGGAAGAGATACGAATTTGCCCGCGGCTCCAGCTTGCTGTCACGCCTCTGCGCAGACTGCACCATCGCATGCGCCTTGCACCCGAACATTTTCAAGTGTGCCACACTTGGCTTGCGCCCGCTCCAAACCTCATGCGGCGTCCTCCAGCCGTTCCTCCCCTTTAGCACCATTGTAGGAGTGAGGATCATGGTGTAGCTCGCCGTACGCACGGCTTCCGCCCAAAAGCTCCACGGCAATTCTGCATCCACCAACATGGTCCGTACCATGTTCAACAGTGTCTGGTTCGCCCGCTCTGCCACGCCATTTGATTGAGGTGAATATGGCATAGTTTGTCGCCATTTTATGCCCTACTGCTTCATCCACCCGCTACAGCCCACGTATTCTCCGACGTTGTTGCGGCGTAGCGCTCTGACCTTCTGTTCAGTCTGCCTCTACACCGCGGCGACATACTCCTTTAGCCGGTCCATGATCTCGCCTTTCCTCTTTATGAAGTACACAAAGAGTTTTCTGCTGTAGTCATCAATGAAGGTGACGAAGTAACGCGCGCCGCTCTTTGACACCGTCTTGAATGGTCCGCACACGTTGTTGTGCACGACCTTCAGCAGGTCCGAGGCGCTATTCACGTTCTCGTTGAACAGTTTGCGTCGCGCTTTGCCCAAAATGCAAGGCTCACACTTTTTGTGCTTTGCTGCATCTGTCACCTCTTCCGCACTATCGATGACGAGGCCACATACCAGCTCGAGCTTTGCTATCTCCTTCATGACTGCGAGTGAGGAATGCCACAGTCGTCGGTGCCAGAGCTCTAGATCAGGTCCCCCTCCTTTGGCTAGGTTGACGGTGCGTTCTTGCAAGTCTGTTGAATCTGTCGTCGCGAGGATCACCTTGGTCTCCACGATGTAGAGGCCTCCCTCATGCTTAGCCTCCAGCACGGGCTCGCCGCCACCGTCCTTGCGCACGACTGCCCCTGTTCTCCTGAAGACCACCTCTTACCCCTTGTCAGTCAGGCGGCTAACACTTAGAATGTCAGCCGAGCCGGGTACATGATGCACGTCCTTGATGACGCGCTGCACCCGCTTTCCACCAACCACCACCTATACGTCCACGCCTCCTTGGCCAGCCGCCGGCTCGACCTTGCCGTTCGTGACCACCATCGATTTGCTGGACTTGGTGTAGTTGATGAATCCGACCTTCTCGACATGGATATGCTCCTCCGCTCCGGAGACAAGGCATCGCCGGTTGGCCTTTTTGAGGTAGTGGTTTTGAGTGTCGTTGAGGAGTGCCTTCTTGCCTTTGGCATCCTTGCCGCCGGCCTTTGCCTCCTCAGTGCACTCACGGGCCCAATGGTCCTCCTTACCGCAGTTACGGCACGCACCCTTCTTGGCGCCCTTCTTGCCGCCGCCATGTCCGACACCTCCCTTGGCCCCGCTTCCGCCACCACGCGTTTTGGTGACGAGGGCCGATGAGGACGACGAGGACTCCCCGCAGCTCCGTCGTTGCACCTCGTTGCGTATGTACTATAGGCCCGTGCCATAGGTGAGCTTTTCCTCTGTCCATCCTCTCAAGACTGTAATGAGAGGGCTCGAACTGTCAGGAAGGGCCATGAGGAGGGCCATCGCCTGCAACTGCGTGTTGATCTTCCATCCCACGTCATTACACTGTGAGGTGAGCGACTCAATCCGCTGCACGGCGGTGATGACATCATCTCCCTCCTCGATTCTCACTGTCAAGAGTCGCTTCATTGCAAAGAATTTGTTCACCAACGACTTGGATTGATGGATGGCATAGAGTTTTTGCCAAGCCTCGGCTGCCAGTTTGCAGCCCTGGAAGTAGCCCCACTGCGACTCGACCCCAGAACACCAGCAGCATGAGCAACGCCGTGTTCTTCTTTGAGAAGGCCTCCTTCTGTGCTTCCATCGCCGTCGCTTCGTTGAGGAATTTTGTTCCCTTCATGACCTCCAGCAACCCCTTCTGCGCGAGGTGCAACTCGAAGTGCCACCTCCATGGCCCGTAGCCAGGGCCACCTGCATACTTTTGGATGGGCTGCGTCTACTTCTGCACAATTTGTGCAGTCTTCAACTCCGGGACCTCAGAGCTTGACGGTTAGGTTGTCCCTGACGACAGTCTTGTCCGCCGCGAAAGTCGTGAGCGATGTGTACACCGGTCAGGGCCGTGGGTCCATAACCCTTTGTCAGGAAACGACCCCCGGGTGATGCTAGTTCCAACGTGGCCCGGCGGGTCTGCTTTGCTCATGGCTATGCTTTGTGCAGGTTCTGAGTCTAAGCGTGAGCTTTCTGGTTGCCTCACGCTATGTTTCTGGGAGTTGAAGGCATTTGTGAGACAGTCACTTTTGCGAAGGGAATAACACAATTTTTCATTATTTTTTCAACATAGACATGATCTAAACATTTGTTGGGCTAGTCAGGATCTCTCAAACACATCAAACCGTGTGCAATTTGGATAACCATAGCTTCCGCAACGTTAGTTGAAGCGCAACACCCCAAACCAGCCGCTTACTCGGCGGCGCGCACCACATTACCCGCCAAGGCGCCTTCACACATCAAGGACCAATCAAAACGCCATTCCGGAGGCGCAGATATCCCTACGCGTAGTGGTGGCGCCCCTTGCGTCTTTGGGGTATGTTTCGATGAGTTAACCATCGAGTTCGGTGATGGGGATGGATGTGGGTCGAGACCTGTTCGCGGACCTGCAGTCGGAATTTCGATTAAGTCCCCGACTAACAAAATGTAATACTGAGTTCCGGACACAGAGCCAGAAATTTGGCTAAGTCCCTCAGTAACAAAATGCACTACTGGCATCCGGCGGATCATTCGCCAGACGTCTCGGTAGCCCTTCCGGAGCAAAATCTCCAGATGGATTTTTGTTACTCGGTCAGGTGGATTATCCACCTCCGGTCGAACCGCGCCCGACTCCCAGAGCCGCCACGCACACCCCAACTTTGGAAGCCCATATCTCCCTCGTTACTTGTCCGATTCCGGTGAAACAACTTCCACCGGATTTAAAAACTCATCAAATTTGAGGGGAAATCCTCTATTTGAGTATCCGAGCAATCCTCAAGTCGCCAGATCTGTCGACGAGGATTTTCCTCTCTCTGGCGGCTCGTCGGCGCCTCCCGGCGTTGCACTTGGGCATGCAGAGGGGCAAATCTTCAACAGCGTCTGCGGCAGCTGTGCTTGTCGTGAGTTCCTAGTGAGCACGCATGGCACAGGCAAGGCGAAATTCATCTGAAGGAGCTGGGCATGAATGTGCAAAGTGGTTAGAAGACCCACAGTTCCAACAAATGACACTATTGGGGACGCAAGAAGAAGGAGCGGACGCCTTCTCTTGGCCGCTGCCCTTGCCCCTGTCACGACCGCGGGCACGACTGCGGCCACGGCTTTAAGAGGCAAGAGCAGTGGCGTTGGAGCTAGTGGATGAAGAGGTGGAAGAGGTGGAAGAGGAGGCTGTGGCAGAGAACAAAGAGGTCATCAGGGCTGCAATGCCTGTGACAGCAGAGAGGTGGAGCTATTTGTTCTGGAGACTGGTCCACCAGGCAGCAAGGCGCTTGGTGGTGAAGTCCTAGAGCACACCAACGCCAAGTAGAGACTTCTCAGGGATAGGCTGAGAGGCAAGGCGCTATAGCTCATCTGCTTTGACATCACGAAGGATAAGCCCGTTGACCATAGCGAGGACGGTAAACAGCTGCCCAAGGGCAACGTTATCGAGCTTGCGAAGGAGCTTGAGACCGTGAGCCCAGTAGGCATCAGCAGTCTCGTCAGCATGCATCAACAGCGTGTTAAACTACACAGCAAGAGCACTCTGTGCAGCCTCACGAGTGATGGTGGTGCAACGACGCAACATGGTGTAGGCACCGACGGGTTTTGCATCGTGACCAGCAGCATGATCGGCGTTGAACGTGCCAACGTCGTCCACAAGGTGCTCAGGAACAGCGGGGATCAGGGCGAGAACAATGCGAGCAGCTTCAGCGATAGCAGGGCCAGAAGGCGGGTTGGCAGCCGGGTCAGGGGGAAAGTAGTATTCCCAAAGACTCTTGCCCTCAGCCCAAGCGCTGAACCGGACTTCGCAAGATGAAAAAGCAAGTCCTGGGGAGAGAATAGGTGGCTGCGAGAAGAAATCATGATGGCGTGGGGTAGGAGCAGGCGTGCCAGCAGGGTGAGAAAAAGAGGGATTGCTGGCAGCACGGGGACTGGGAGAGGCACCAGAGTTGGGATTAGAAGTGGAGCCAGCGGCCGCAGTGATAGTCGTAGTGGGCAAGCACTTGAGGACAATGACGGCAACCTTAGAAGCAAAGGCGGCACGGTTGTCATCGGCGACCTTGAGGTGATCCTCAGCTTCACGCTGTGCCTCAAGCGTGCTATTAAGGTGCCGCTGCAGGTCTGCTATAACGGACGCGTCCTCACCAGGCATGGTGACAAACGAGGGGCTATGCCGAAAACATTTGGCAGAGTTTCCCCCGTCCCAGTGGGCATAAGAAAAAAGGAAGTGCTGTACGCACGTGTAGAAGGTGCTCCAAGACAAGTTCCAACCCCAGCCCGAACAATAAAGAAGAAAACAGCAGCGTGCAAGGAGAGCAAGAGTAGCAGTCAAGCGGTAGATGCCACAGGAGAAGGGGAAAAAAAGGAAAGGAGAGGTGGGACAGACGCTGCTGCTATAGCAGTAACCACAGCGACAATGGATACCATTGGGATCACTAGTGCAAGAGCACAAGCGACTGACGCTGCCAGTAGAGTTACAAGTGCTGCAATCACAAAAACGGTAGCAGTCACCACACTAGCAGCTGGAGATGAGGCTGACGATGAAGCTCATGATGCTGCTGGGATGGAGGTGCAAATGGCGGCCGCTGTAGATGCTGCAACAGATGTAGTAGATGTAATGGTGGAAGCAATCGTCTATGTAGAAGCATAAACATGTGTGAAGACGTCCGCAACTGTAGTAGCAATGGGTCCAATGATGATAGCAGCCTTGGTGTAGGCCTCCGTGGAACGGCCCGCTACAGTGGAACCTGGGGCACGGGATGCTCTAGCCGCAGCTGTGAAGATGGCAACAGATGCAGTAGCTACGTCTATGACGACAGAGGCGACCCTAGTAACAGTGCACGACAAAGAGCTCGTGTCCCTAGTGATGCAGGCAAAGAAGTCGATGGCGGCAGTCTCGAATGTAGTAGACTCAGTCCCTCCCCCCCCCCCCCCCCCCCCCC
>SZWC01011193.1:2404-17209 GCA_023375785.1 Penium margaritaceum | reverse complement strand
AGCTGCCGGAAAAAATCCGACAGCGTTCCCCCCGCCCCAGTGGGCGTGAAAAAATGGGAGGGTCTTGGGGGAGCTCCGGGTACCTGTCCCAACCCCCAACCCACCCAAGGGACCAGCAAGGGGGAGCCCAAACCGAGAGGAGAGGGGAATACCAAGAAAGAGGAAGGAAAAATGCAGCCACTGCTGCTGTCGAGGCTACTGCAGCTGCCGCTGATGATGCCGCTGCTGCTGCCGCTCCTCCTATTGCTTCTCCTCCTGTCGCTGTTGTCGTCGATCACTGCAGCTGCAAGCTGCTGCTGATGCACGTTGCTGTTTCTGCACACTTCTGCTGCCGCAAGTTGCTGCTGTTGTACACCGCCGCCACTGCTGCTAGCTGCTGCTGCTATGTGGAGCTCCTTGTGCTGACGGCCAGAAATTTGGCCAAGTGCTGAAATTTAAAAATTTCGACACTAAGAATTCAAGGTTGTCCAAATCAAGAAAAATTTGGACCACAAAGGCTCCTGAATGTTTTAAACATGATGGTGGAATATTCGGTCGCAAAAAGTTTTAAATAGTGGCAAAACGTCACTTTTTCCTGTTCTGCCCGAATTTCAGCAGAAAAACAAATCTACGGTGCACTTCAGTCTTTGCTGGTGGCTACAGAGCACGAAACTAAGCATAAATAGTAGCTCTGGAGAGCTTGAGAGAAGAGCTTTCCAATGCACCCTCAAACGCCGAAAACGGCATTCGTTTGAAGCCAGAGCAAGCTCGTGCCAACGGGGAGGTGGTGGCTGATGCGATTTTCGTCTGCGTCCTCCACGTCCGTGCGTCTTCTAGGAAGTTGCACAGACAAGGGCAGCGGTGGCGCACGCTGCTGTTGTTGCTGCTGCTGGTGCTGCCGTCGAGCTTGACGGCAGTGGCCTCAAGCCACTTTGGCGGCTACTGTTGCTGATTTTCTGATGCCGCCGCCGATGTTGCTGTTGCTGCTGCTGCTGTGGTCAAAATTGCCAGCACTGTTGCTGCGCTGCTGGACAACTGCTATGGCACTGCTGCGCTGGCGTGCTGCTACACTGCTGCACCCCTCCTGCATGACTCCTCTGTCGCGCAGGTGTTGCGGCCTACGCCTTGCAATGGCACATGTTGGTGGGTCCTCCAAGGACATGTCGCTCCTGCTATGTGCTGCTGTCGTTGCTGCTGCTCAGTGCTGCTGCGATTGCTGCATCTCTGCTGTGCAGCACAACAAGCTCTAGCTTGTTGCTCTGATACCATGAGAATATTCCTGGAAAGTTCCTAGCTCAACTGTTCACTAGCCTGACACCACTGATTTGGCTAGCTGACTCACAAGTCATGTAAGGAACAGTGAGAGCAAGATTGGAACACGTCATGTGAACCAAGGCTTAGCTTAAGCATGATGCAGAGTAAGTGACAAAATGGGAAGGTCAGGTCATAAGTGACGTCTGCTAGTGGCGTTGAGCCGACTGGTGTCATTTTCCTGCTACAGACAAACCGGCCAAAAACCACGCTTTTGGGTATATCTCCTTCCTCAGGCATCCGAATCAAGAACCGTCAGAACCAAACAAAATAGGGTGCAAAATCCTATGCAACGAATGCCCACACACCATGATTCAGTCACCAACAAGCGTTTGATGAATGGAAAACTTGCAATCGGTCAATCGGCCTCACTACCGAAAAGCCGGGAACGGTCGAGCCTGAGCCCCAGCTCCTCACAAGTGTCACTAGTGGATAGTCGTGGAGTCTCGGGCACTCCCAAGACAACGTCAGCTCCCCCACTGGTCTGAGGTGGCTGTCTCATCAGGGATATGCACGAGCATGGGCATGAGCGGAGTGAGAAAATGCGTGGAAGCTTCCTAGCAACAAAGCCGCTGACTAGGCGTCAGTGCCTGGTCTCACGGTGACGACAGTCACAGGTCGTGCACACAATGGCAAGGGTTTGGCTAGGCGACACAAGACAAAGTGTCAGAATGCTTCAATAGCATATGCAGAGAGGGATAACAAATGACAGGTCCAAGGCATAAATACCTGCCACGGCGCACGGCGGGTGTCGCACGCGGCAGTCCAAGAGCTGTCCAAAAACCGGCCCAAAATCACTGTTTGGGCCGTAACTCTGTGCACACATGTCAGAATGCTACGCCGTCTGAACCTAGACGTGCAGAATCAAAAGACGGATGCTACAACTGGTCACATGCATCCATCATCAGACGGTGGACATGCAATGCAAAAACATGCAAATAGGGCTCATGGCCAGTCCGCCGAAAGACGCCTACAAGCTGTAGAAAGGACAGCATAGAGTCCCGGAAGCATCTTGGGCTCTGGGACGGTAGTCAGCCAGCTCCAAGCCGGTAGTCTGCAGCCAGTCATCGCACCGCTGTCACCAGGACCCTCCTCAGGGATCTGCACGAGTATGGACACGGCTGAGTGGTCACAGTAAACTGTACACGAACGTCACAAATCACAACACTCCCCCATGACCCGATGGTACGCATGTCCATACACGTGCAGCACTGGTACAAACACAATAGTGAGTGACACAAACAGATGAGGCACAGACGCATATCCCACACTCAACCACCCTCAGGCATGGGGCNCAGAGAGTCCCGGCAGCATCTGGGGCTCTGGAACGGTAGTCGGCCAGCTCCAAGCCGGTAGTCCGCCGCCAGTCGTCGCACCGGTGTCACCAGGGCCCGCCTCAGGGATCTGCACGAGTATGGACACGGCCGAGTGGTCACAGTAAACTGTACACGAACGTCACAAATCACAACACTCCCCCATGACCCGATGGTACGCATGTCCATACACGTGCAGCACTGGTACAAACACAATAGTGAGTGACACAAACAGATGAGGCACAGACGCATATCCCACACTCAACCACCCTCAGGCATGGGGTGAAGCCCAACAGAACGAATGGCCACCAGGAACTTTCCGCGAGCTAGTGCCTTTGTCAAGAAATCAGCACGCTGCATGTCAGTGCCAACCCACATGACGAAGATCACGCGTCGCTCCACCAGATCACAAACAAAGTGATGCTCAACCGCAATGTGCTTTGTACGAGCATGAAAGACACCGGAGTTCCCTGCAATGGTGAGAGCACTCTGGTTGTCGCAACGTAGCACAATGGCGGGTACTGACTTCCCAAGCTGAAGAAACAAGCGTTGCAGCCATACTGCCTCAGTAGCCCCTGCGCCCAAGGCAACGTACTCTGCCTTCCATGAACAACGTGAGATGCAGCCCTACTTCCCGCTTCGCCAAGACAGAACGGTAGCACCAAGCAGAAACGCGTAGCCAGTACGGCTGCGCCCATCTGGGCTCCAAGCCCAGTCACTATCGGTGTAGCCGTCAAGGACCACCAAACACTATCGACGAAAACAGAGTCCGAGGTACGGCGTGGAGACCATGTACCATACCACTTGCACAGCCGCATGAAGGGCTCTCACACGTGGAGCCTGCGAGAACTGAGCGAGGAGGTTGACGGTGAACGCGATGTTGGGACGCGTGGTAGTAGCCAAGTACATCAGTTATCCGATGAGACGGAGGTACAAGGTAAGGGTGCACACCGGATCTGCTCCACGGATCTGGAGTTGGATCCGCATCCGCGGATCAGATCATGGTGGTGGATCCAGATCCACGGATCCGGATCAGGATCCGCGGATCCTCGGACTCTCAGATCCTTGGATCCGTTGGACCGCGGATCTGTCATTTTGGTCATTTTTTTCTTTGGGTGACCCTGCAACTTGGGAAAAGGCAATTATCACAAAGTCCATGACTTTGCTCATCATCTCTTGTACATCCTCTACTTTCACATTTCCACCCTATGTCAGTGGTCCATTGTTGCACCCACAAGCTTCGTCAGATGTTTGTTTGAAAGCTTGCTGTTTGTTTTTAAGCTTCCACATAGCACAGTACTGATATTGCTAATCATTGTAATTGCACTTGTGCTCATGACTATGGTGCACTATTTCATTCAATACATAAGTGTTCAATATGCACGCAGGTATCAAGATGCACAACTTCATCCATGGCATCAAGGTGTACTTTGTAAACAGATATTAAGGTGCTCCATTCCATTCAATGCATGAACAGGTCATACATTTGATCTGAGCAAATGGGCAAGTGCATCAAATAGAGCATAGACATGTAACATCACTGAAGAGAAAGATGAGCTTTTGTTCTGAAAAAGTATACCACAAAATTGCTTTTTGAGATCTCTCTACATTTCTACGACATCCTCATCCCCTCCCGTGTTGTCCCCCTCATCCCCTTCCCCCCCTAGGCCCAAGTCCCCCATGTCCTCATCCTCCTCGTCGTTCACAAAAAGGCTCATCCCTTCCACCTCCTCTGCTGCTGCTCCAACTAGGGACTCCCGAGCCTGTTGCCGAAGCTCATTCACACGGTCCTCCTCATCCTTCAACTCCTTAGCCACCACGCCGTGTCGACTGACAGGTAATTCCCGAAGCGTAGGCTCGTTGATCCAGCTCTTCATCGTCAAGAGGTTCTCCACGGTCAGGTGGGCCAAGGAGTGCCGGAAGTTAGTAATGACGTGCCTGCCCAGAGAAAACAAGTGCTCAGAAGGCGTGGAAGTGCTAGGGATGCAAAAAATGTCCATGCCAAGCAGATACAACGTGGGAAAATGCCTGTGCAACTTGCTGTAGTGCTTCAGAATGTTGGTCTTTGGATGCTTCTTGTCCAGCTTGCTCCACCTGTCCACCTCTTCCTCCAGACCCGTCAGCTGCACTTCAGCTGCAGGTGGCGGGACTGGCGTCTCAAACATGTCCGCCATTGGGTCAGCTAGAGCTGCTAGCAGGATTGCGTCATCCTCTGCTCTCTGCTGCTCTGCCTGCGGGCGCAGCTGCCGAACGAAGGTAGACGTGGAGCTCTGCGCTCCAGAAGACCCCTGGCTGTTGTTGACAGCTCCTTCACCCAATGCTGATGCTGCTGCTCTGTCCACTGCCTCAGCATGCTCTTGCTCCACCCGATCATGGTAGGGACGCATCAGCTGCAGAAGCTTCACCTGCAAAGCTGCTGCCGACCGGATCCCCATGAGACCATGGGTTCTGGTGTAGTAGCGGAGCCTGAAGCGCAGGTCTGCAGCCGTAGCCAACACATGGCGATCAGTCAGGAGGCGGGCGTACTTCTCCAGTTTTGCAAGTGCGTTCTCCAACCCCAGCAGCAGGCTAGCCAACAGCTTCTCCTTTGGATCCAACTTCCCTGCAGCACCCCTTCTCTTGTTTTTTGCCACTGCTGCCTCTGCTTTCACCTGCTATCCTGAGAGCTTGTCAAACATGGACTCAAAGAACGGGATGACGAGATTGAGGGTGGGGTACTTGCTGCCACTAACGTCGTCAGTGTAAGCCTTGAAAGGCTTGAGAACCATGGTCATGAGCGCGATGAGGGTCCACTCATCGGAGCTCAGCTTCAGCACCTCACCATCCCGCCCGTACCCATCAAGCCAGCTTGGCAAAACAGGCTTTAAGTGCAGCACACGCTCCATCATGTCAAGCGTTGAGTTCCAGCGCGTCTCAGTGTCAAGGTGCAACGACTGATAGGTCAAACCCTCAGCCGCGGCACGGTTCATGAGTGACTGCTCACGAGGTGTGCTGCGGGTTGCAAAAACAGCGATGCTGCGTGCAGATGAGATCACTTCAGCGACACCGGGCAGGTTCATGAGGTCATTCACCGCCAAATTCATGATGTGCCCCAAGCAGCGAATATGCCCTGCCTTAACAAATGAACAGTCTGCAGCGTGGATGATGTGATTGTCAATCATGGCATTGTTCGTGCTTTCATTGTCCACGGTCAAGCAGAACATCCTATCCCAGAGCCCCCAGGATTTCAGGGCCTCGGACAAGACTTCAAACATCTTGAATGCAGTGGGACTCTCTAGTACAGCCGGGAAAGACAGAGCCACATCCTTGATTTTCCAGTCTTCCATCCAGTGAGCTGTCACCCCAACGTACTTCATCCTGTTGTCTCCTTTCCAACCGTCAGTTGTGAAAGAAACTGCAGATTTTACCTCTGACAGCTGCCGGCGAATTCTCGTTCTGAAGGCAGCTACAGCGAGAACGATCTGCCTGGCGATGGTCATGCGCCCTGGCATCACAGCTGCTGGATTGGCGTGCGCGAAAGCCTGCTGCAGCCAGTAGGACTCCATGCTGAGGAAGCTCACGTTTTAGTCGATGACGTGTTTCCAGACGCAAGTCTGGAAATACCTCTTGTTGAACACGACGCCGACCGCAGCCACGCCCCTCGCGATGATGGTGTTCTCCTGATTGACGGGCGCACCCTCTTCAGCCTCGACAGCGACGGCAACCGCCTGGACAATGGCCTGCTTCAGCGCCTGAGCGGCGGCTTCCTCCTTCAGCCGCTTGTAGATGACAGGTTGCTTGTTCCGCATGTGCTTCCACATGTTCGATGTGCACCCTTGCTTTCTGGAGTAGTTTTTGGGGCAATGTTTGCATTGCGCACGCGCGTCTTCTTTCGTCCCGGTCTTGGTGAACTCCTGCCACAGCACGGACGGCGTGCCTGTCTCTTCCAGATCCTTGCGTTTCTCGCCATGGGACTCGTCACCACTGTCGTCATCGTCGTCTGAAGCTGGGCGACGCAGTGTGCCTGACTCGTCCGCGGCACCATCGTCGGCCATAGTGCCAACGGTGGGTGTCGTCTCTGACTGAAGACGCGTCAGTCAGAGACTCTGACCGACGAGTGTCGAGTGACGAGCACTCGGAGTGCCCGTCCACGCAAACAACCCTCTCAAAGCCACGAATGGCGATCGTGAGAAGACCCCGTCACCGAAAGTTGCGATGCGATGGCCAACCCGCGATGCTAAGGTTTTTAACCATTCTCCATATTTTATTTGAAAAAACTCTGGCACGAGGTAGTTCGTATCCAGAAAATGATTAAACCCAGCGTATGTAGTACGTAACATCCCACATAATGCATGCATTTTAGTTGAAGCGAATCGTCCACATAATCCGAGCATGTGAACTGTCCACTACGGACGGTTGTGAATCGTCCGTAGTGGACAATGGTCTGTGATGCGTTTGTTGCTCGAACGAATCGGAGTGCATTTCACACGTTGGACACCGGCCATGCGCAACGCTCATGGCACCTCATGCTCCCCGAGGTGTGCATGTCACGTACTTTATGCGCACATGTGCGATACATATATTAGGTGCAGACAACGCTGACAAATGTCAGATGTTTTGCCAGCTAGGCTGCCACCCAAAGCAGAAGGTGTCACACAGTCAGTGGTTCGGTGCCAAATTTCGGCGCTGCATTGCATTGTATGCGGTCGCCGCACTTATAGGTCATCCACTTCATGACATGCAATCGCGCCATGTCCAGGTGCAATCCCCCCGACGCCGGGGATAATGGCCATAGCGTCGGATCAAACTAGACCCCCGCTCGATTCCCCCCCCCCTTGACAAAGGATCTGCGGTTCCACGGATCGGATCCATGCCGCTGATCCGGAACCGCGGATAGATCCGAGATCCGTGATCCGTAAGTAAGATCCGTGGATCCGTGGATTTGGTGTGCACCCTTAGTACAAGGTCACGTCCACTGTCTCCCCCAGCTGTGTAGGGTCATCCACCTTCAAAGCATCCTACCCATCATGTGTAAGAGGTGTGGAAGCGGAGGGCACTGTACCGAGGAGATCGCTGAAGCGCTCCCCCACGACTCGTGCGTATCGGGCCTGATGCAACAACAATGTCGGATGTCTGCGATCTCGCACGATCTCCATACCGAGAAACACTGATGCAGGACCGAGGTCCTTCATCCTGTAGGCAGTCTGCACGACAGCCTTGGCCTCCTTCACGGCCTCCAAGGATGGAGACGCGATCAGAAGGTCATCGACATAGACCAGGATGGCGGTGAACCGCTCGGGTGTTGGTAGGATGAAAAGAGAGGGGTCTGCCTTACTCTCTACGTATCCTGCATGAGTCAAAGTGCCGGTATTCTCCCGGTTCCAGCACCGTGGAGACTGCTTGATGCCGTACAAGGACTTGCGCAAGCGCCAGACCTTGTCACCATCCTCAAAGCCCGGTGGGTGAGCCATGTAAATCTCCTCATCCAGAGAGCCATGGAGGAACGCATTGTTCACATCCATCTAGTGCAGTTCCCAATCATACTGAGCCACTACACCAAATAGAGCTCGAGCTGAGGTCATGCAGCCGACAGGGGCAAAAGTGTCGGTGTAATCGACTCCCTCAATCTGAGAGTACCCCTTGACGACCAAGCGGGCCTTGGAGCGTTCCAGTGAGCCATCCGGCTTCACCTTCTTGCAAAAGACCCACTTGACCTGAATAGCCTTCCTCCCAGGAGGAAGGTCAAAAAGCTTGTAGACTCTGTGCTCTCGGATAGCGCGAAGCTCATCCTCGCAAGCAGCACGCCAAGCGTCAGCATCTTGTGATGGGAGAGCCTCCCTCAGTGTGCCCGGGTCGGACGCCATAGAGGGAGAACTCTGCGTGGCAAGTGCACACGCCTCAGTGCCGGGCCTGACGACCACAAGATCAGCTGTTGTGTCACAGGCGATGTGGAACTCGCGAGTGACGAGGTCGTGCCCTACAGGGCATGCTGGATGTACCTCTGTGAGTTCAGTGCGGACACTCAGGCCAAGGGCCTTTGTACCGGGGTCACCACTCGCGATGCTACGAGAGGAGCGCCTGGGTCCGGGGCCCAATGCTCGCTAAGCTCCGGAATCCAGTGGTCGAAGATGGCCACCGGGCTCACGAGAGTAACCTGAGGTCGAGGGACACACCTCAGGCTCAGGGACAGGTGCGACCACAGCTGGTGAGGGCTGAGACGAGGCAGCTGCAGACGTCGTGCGAGGAGATTCGTGTGTGGGGAACACGGGGCTGGGTGTGACAGCTAGAGCAGGCAAGATTGGACCTGACACTGAGGCAAGAGTACCAGCCGACGTAGGAACGGGAGTGGGCAAGGCTGGATCAGATAAAGAAATAGGGGTGCCAGCAAACGCAGGTGCTGGTGCAGAAGTAGGCGTGGGAACAGAGGTACCTATGGGGTGTGAAACAGGCTGTACAAGCGAGATCTCTGGACCAACGGCAATGATCGCCGGATCATCAAGGGTCGGAGACCAAGAGGGGGCTCGAGCGGACACATCAGCCTGATTAGAGGTGCTCGCTGGCGTGGAAGTCTCCCCCATCTGCCGAGAACCCTCACAGGAAGGAACATGGGTGGCGGAGAGTGCTATGATCGAAGTCAGGTTACGGTAGGTGAGAGACTCAAAAAACAGCGCGTCGCAGGACTCAATGACGCAACGACGAGTAGGGTCCCAGAAGCGCTAGGCCTTCGACCGCGAGGAAATTCCTATGAAGGCACACAAGCGGCCCCGAGTTGACACCTTGGACCCCTGCTGGACGTCGGTGTACCACACGGAGGCCAGGGAGCCCCAGACGAGAGCGAGTCGAAAGTCAGCACGGTGTCCAAACCAGAGGTCGTACGGTGTAATATGGTCCGGAAGCGGACCGTGCGGGAGGCGGTTCCGGAACCAAGTCATGTAGGCAAAACCCTCAAAGACAAGAGACTTCGAGAGACCGCACTCAGACCACATGGCGCGAACCGCATCCTCCATGGTGCGGTTCCAACGCTCAGATACACCGTTCTGCTGGGGGGTAGCAGGAGCGGAGACCTGGTGAAAAATCCCGTGCTCAGCAAAGAAGGAGTCCATCTCGCCGAGGAACTCACCGCCGCGATCCGAGCGGAAGGTGTGTAGCGTATGGCGGGACTGACGCTCAGCCATCACTAGCCAGAGTCGAACCGCAAGGACGGTGTCGCTCTTTTGACGCAGGTTGTAGACCCACCGCATCTGGGTAAAGTCATCAGTCAGAGTCAGAACATACAGGCCCCTCTCAGACAGGGACTCGATCGGGAGAGGGCCGAGAAGGTCTGAGTGAACCAACTCGAGAGGCCAAAGTGCTCCGGAACGAGAGTCAGGGTAGGTGCACCGGTGCATCTTCCCCTGAGCACAAAAAAGATAGTCAGTCTTGGGTGGCTTCTCGAAAGAAGCCACGTCAAGACCGAGAGCGGGCTGTGGCCAAATGAGCTTTGACACAGTGTCGGAGCCCACGTGACACAGACGGCGATGAATCAACCTTTGGTGTTCCGGAGATAGAACACCATTGACAAAGACACGACCAGAGGAAAAGGAAGAGCAAGGGGAGGAGGGCCGAGCGATGCGATGCACATCATCTATGACTGAAGCACGCAAGACGATACTGCGGGTGTCAGTAGTAGTCACGGTCGATGAGTCAGCGGTATGCTCCACAGAGAGACCCATCAAGGTGCAGGTATGCACTGAAAGCTGGCTGAGCTCAAGATCACGCACAAACAACACGTCGGAAAGGTACAAGGGGCCAGATGGACTATCGAAGCATACAACCCCAACACTATGGACTGGCAAGGACTGACCAGACCATGTACGAACGGAACGGACAGACGTGATAGGACCGAGAACAACAAAGTCACTACGACGGCACGTCATGTGATGGGTGGCACCAGAATCGACGATCCAGGTGCCACCGGAGTCACGGCTGGTGGACGTCACCGTACAACGAGTAATGGAACACTCGGCATTAGAGGGACGTTAAGCCGTCCGTGGGGAGGAATGACGCACATCACAAAGATGAGACTCATGAATCCACTTGGTGCAGTCAGGCCCATCATCATCACATGGTGATTGTACTCCCCCACACGCGTCATCACGAGCCACAGGAACGGACAAACAAGCAGTCTGTGAACCACCCAACGATGAAAACACACTCGCACCTCCTTGAAAGCGGAGTGCCAGAAGGTGGCGAAGCTCGGCGATGGTGCGGTCGCGCGGGTCCGGATCGCTGCTGCTCGCCGATGAGGAGGCAGGAACAGCTGCAGTCGTGGCCGCCGCACGTCCAGAGGAGGATGCGGGTGACATGCCAGACGTGGAATGGAGAGCATGAGTAGCATGGAGCCCACGAGTGATCCGCGCCCAGTCAAGCGACTGCTGGCACTCGGTGTAGCGATGGGTGCCTCCACAGTTGGGCGCCTCCACAGAACGGCCACTGCTACCACTGGATGACGACTGCAGCTGACCTGATCCACGCTTCCTATTCTTCTTCTTCCCCTGGGAGGCTGCTGCAACACCCTGTGTCTGCATGGGTGTAGACGGGTTTGAAGAGGAAGAGGAAGATAAGGAAGTGATGGAGGAGGAAGTGAGAGAGTGCAGGAGGGAAGATGGTGGTGATCCGATGGCTGCCGTAGCGGGGGAAGTCTCCTGATGGGCTACGACAGCCTCGCGGGCTGAGGTCACCTGAAGGAAGAGCTGATGCGCCCAAGGAAGCAGCTGTAAAGTGGCTAAGAAGGGCTCGAGGACTGCGCAGTTGTACCATGTGAAGATGTCGGTGTACTCAAGGCGAACTCCGAGCATAATCGTACGAAGCGCCCACAGCTGTGTGCCTCCCGAGGTCCCTAAGCGTGTGTAGATGCGCATGGCGCACCGCCAGTAATCCGCTGCAGGCTCCGCAGGCCCCTGACGGAACAAATGGAAAGTACGAATGTGTGATGCACGAGTGGTGTGCGCCTCTACGGCCAGTAGGGATAAGGCCAGATCCCAACCTCCATGGGGATCGGCGCCGGTGCCTGTGCCAGCCTCGCCAAGGAAGGGGCGGAAGTCGACGACGGTCTCGCGTGGCATGGCGTAGAGGAGACCGCGCATGGCCCGGGCTGCTGTCAGTACCTGTGCTGGGTTTGTAGGCTGATATGGGCTGTGGTAGTAAGGCCACACTCCCTCAGAAGTAGCTCACACCTGAAACAGGATCTCCCAGCAGTCGAAGCCATCCTCACTGATGTACCGTGGAGGTGGTGCCTCAAAATCCTTGGGTTGCCGCTCCGTGGGGAGAGCAACCACAGGCTGAATATGACGAGAGACGGGAAAGACTCCCGGAAGAGGATGGTCACCGGGGTAGTCAGGTGACGATCGTATGGGGGAAAACGGAGGAGATCGGGTACCCGTTTGTAGCTGATGTAGGCGCTCCTGAAGAACTCGAATCTCCGGAGCTGGGGAAACATCCGGAATGCCTAGCATAAGTGGCTCATCATCCAGGAGGTCAGCAGGTGGTGGAACAGGTCGAGCGCATGTCACGGGTGCCTGAGCCGACTGCTGGGTAGAGACCGCGACGTCGGCAGCTCCCTCAAAAGCCCGCTGAGGAGTCGTATACTAAGCACGCAGAAGCTTGGTCAGCGTGCGGATAGCGTCAGTCTGCTCTCTCATCCTGCTGGCTTCGCAAGTCCTCAATGGCCTGCGAGCGTGGACTCAGTACACCAGACGAAGAGGCGGGGGGGTCGCCTGGTCCCTTCTCCTTTTTGTCGGACAAGCTCATGTCCCCGCTCAGTATGGGGCGACATGTCAAGTTTTTCGGATTTCAAAACCGTCAGCGTTTCTTGAGACGTTGAGACGTTGGCAACTTTTGACAGTCCGGCCAAAAATTTGGATAAGTATGGTGCTGACGTCAGCAGGTGGTTGCTGACATCAGCACGACCTGATGACATCAGCAAGCCAAATTGTTGACGTCCGCTCGCTTCCCCTCTTTTTTTTTCTTTCTCGTGACTCTTTGTGAGCGTGCATCCGCTCTGCGGCAGCTGCGCGAAAGCTGCGCAGCAGCTTTCACTCAGTTGCTGTTGTAGCTGTGCTGTCAACTGCAGCAGCAGCTGTGTAGCTACGTATGCAGTGGTGGCAGCACCGGCTGCGCTGCTCCTGCTGCTGCTACTGCTGTGCGCTATGGCTACTGCTCGCTGCCGCCGCCGCGCGCTGCTGCTGTTGCCACTGTTGCGCTGTTGATGCTACTGCTGCCGCTATTGCCCTGCTGTTACTACCGCCGCTACCGCTACTGCTGCTGCGCTGTTGTTGTCGCCGCTGCTGCTGCTGCACTGCTGCTGCCGCCACTGTTGTAGCGCTGCAGCTGCCGCCGCTGCTACTACTGCCACTACGGCTGTGGATGGCGGCTGCGCTCACTGCAGCCGCCACGCACCGCTGTTGCTGTTGCTACACTGCTACTGCTGCCTCTGCTGCTGCTGTTGCTGGCACAGTGGCAACAGCGCTGTTGCGATCTCACGTGGTGGGTGAGGGCTGCGCTCACGGCGACCGGCTGTCTCCAACAAGCCCTAAGGAATCTGCTGCAGCGGTGACTCTCACCGCTGCTGCTGTGCTATGTCTATGAGGCGCAGCTCAGTGAGAACTGTCTCACTGCTCTCATACCATGAGAAAATGCGTGGAAGCTTCCCAGCAACACAGCCGCGGACTAGGCGTCAGTGCCTGGTCAGACGGTGACGACAGTCACATGTCGTGCACACAACGACAAGGGTTTGGCTAGGAGACACAAGACAAAGTGTCAGAATGCTTCAATAGCATATGCAGAGAGGGATAACAAATGACAGGCCCAAGGCATAAATACCTGCCGCGGCGCACGGCGGGTGTCGCACGCGGCAGTCCAAGAGCTGTCCTAAAACCGGCCCAAAATCACTGTTTTGGCCGTAACTTTGTGCACACGTGTCAAAATGCTACGTCGTCTGAACCTAGACATGCAGAATCAAAATAGGGACGCTACAACTGGTCACATGCATGCATCCATCATCAGACGGTGGACATACAATGCAAAAACATGCAAATAGGGCTCATGGCCAGTCCGCCGAAAGACGCCTGCAAGCTGTAGAAAGGACAGCAGAGAGTCCCGGCAGCATCTGGGGCTTTGGAACGGTAGTCGGCCAGCTCCAAGCCGGTAGCCCGCCGCCAGTCGTCGCGCCGGTGTCACTAGGACCCGCCTCAGGGATCTGCACACGTATGGACACGACAGAGTGGTCGCAGTAAACGGTACACGAACGTCACAAATCACAAAACGGAGGGGTCACCGGAAGCTGTGGACAACATCACTGAGTACCCATGACAATTCAATACGAGTAACAACCCGGGTGTGGTGCCAACGAAAGCATGCACACAAAAATGGCATCTGGTAAGCTGTGGTACTGAAGTCGAAATGGCCCATAGTACTATCTTGGCATTGGTGAACATGCCGACGGCAACGAATCTTCTCTCTCAATCACTTGCTTCATTGACGTGTGGGGTGTGCAATGAGGCCAGAGGTCACCACGTGTTTGTGATACAAAAACCAACAGAGAGTGTAGCGTGGCAGTGCCATCTTGACCTGTCAAAGGAGCCACGTGGCTCGAGCGAGGTCACTTGGGAATGTGGGCGGTTAGACGGGATGGCTTGAGGGTGGGAGACCCTCAAACACCGCGGTTTTGGCCTAGTCGGCCAAGGATTCCGTCAAATCCACTTCTTTCTTTGTGCATGTATCTCTTTATGGATGCAAATTTGACACTGTGTTCGTGTCGTCCAGCCAAACCATTGTCGTTTGGCGTCTGACATGTGCTGACGCCGCAAGCTAGCTGAGCGCTGACGCCTAGCTAGTGGGAAGCGTGCTAGGAAGCTTCTGTTGGTGTGTGGGCTTTGAGCTATCATGTAGCCTTGTCTCCTAGTTTGAGATGATTGTTCTCCGGTGGCTACATTACTTCTTCTGTGACATGAATGATGCATTCTAGCAGCTCAGTTTACCCATATGTGTCTAGTAGAGTTTTCTCGGTGGTCGAGACCCGGGCACCTGGTGGTTTATGCCAGTGCTCCGGGAGACCCACAAAGGTTGACTGCATATTGCCTCTGATAGATTATCCACTCTCTCTGTGGTCGAGACCCGGGTACACGGTGGTTTGTGCCGGTGCCTCGGGAGACCCTGCACTGGTTGGTCTAGTCTTAGGGACCTT
>SZWC01011192.1:47927-57927 GCA_023375785.1 Penium margaritaceum | reverse complement strand
GTGCTAATTCACCCACATAGTGAAAGCATGTGCTGATGTGATGTGTAGTCGATGTCGGAGTGACAGCTGTCACTGCACCAGTCGAGAAGAAGACAGTCATCATGCGCTCAGGACAGGCCAACACATGCTCAATTTGGTGGTTCTGGGACGGGTGAATCCAAATTCAGCAAACAGGCGGATGGGGTTTCATCAATGTCGCTCACTTCCCTCACTTTTTCTCATTGTCAGTTCAACCCCTTCCCAAGTTATGTCTAGCTCCTTTGGTCCCTCGCAGACTGCAAGAACCTGCATCTTCACAATACCTAGAAGCCCTCTCGCCACAACTAGGGTGAGCCATCCCTGCACAAAACATCAAGACATCGGACGAACCCAGACTCCACCCTCACGACTTCGATGACTGTGCTCCAGGTCCTCAACTACGTACTCTACGTGCAGCCACCTCTACCTTAAACACTCCACCTCCACCTCCACCTTCACCTTCTTTACTCCCACAACTAAAAACTCCTCTACATTGGCATCAGAGCAAACATGTACTACGCAGTCGTGCACACAAGAGGGCCATAGCCATGGTAGTAGCGATGAACATAGCCTCGGCTGCTATAAGAAACAGAAGATGGGTAGGATGGTGAATCACTTACTCCGGGTAGAAGGCGCCAATGCTTGAACTGATGTTGCGCTAGTTTGGGCTATTGCGCGTGGACTGAAGTGCGTGGCCTGTTGCGCCCAGACTTAGCACCTGAGCAGCACTGGCTGCTCACCTGTGAGAGAGCACTCAAACTCAAAAGTTAGTGCAATAACTGCAGTTGGAAGTGAGTAATGACTAGGTTGATAGCAAGAATGAGGTTTGGTGAGAGACCCCTCCCACACTAACCTAGGCCCTTACCTATGTGAGGCTTGTTACTTCGCCAATCAACCGATCACTAAAATGCATTGCTTTCTGGCCGAAGGTGTTTTCTCGGTGAGCCTTGCCAGAGGACCGACAGCCCCCAACCAGGGCGTCGTACATTCTTCCCAAAAATTGGACCATAGCGCAATATGCACGTTGCGAACGCAGTCGTGCAGTCAGAATCAACTAGAAGAATAACACACAAGAGTCATGGCTGCCTGAACCTCCGCAAACCCTATGCTACTCAGAGCAGCCCCCTATGACTGTCGGTAACATGAGTGACGGTGGCTACTACCGATGGAGCTGGATGCGCACTGCTGCCAAGTGGGAGACTCCACACAAAGAGAAGGAAGCCACGCCTCCCACAATGATGGGACGTCCCCTCCATCGCTCAGCGCCCGCCGTCATCAACGTCCGCCGAGTCAGTCCTTTGCACGAGCATGTACACCAGCTGAGAGGTCACAACACAGATCAATAAGACAGTGTATACCCAAATCACAACACTTCCCCATGACCCGTGGGCATCAATGTACGTACATGTGTAGAGGTCATCCATCGACAGTGCACAACACAAGGCATGCTCTCCCATGCTCTCATTGTCGCATAGTTGAGCAAGCCCACACAAGTGAGGATGAGCACACGAAGAGTGATGGCATGTATGAAGCTGCAAAGGATAAGGGCGCTCACAGATACAAGACGGTACACTCACGAATGAAGACCAACCAAACTAACAGCCTTTTTGGAGGATGCACGCTTGATGGCCTTGGTCAAAAAGTCTGCCAGATGCCGCACGGTCTCCACCCACACAATTCGGATACTGCGCTCATGTAATAAAGTGTGCACGTAGTGATACTCCACATTGATGTGTTTTGTGCACGTATGATGAATTTCATCGTTGTCTGTGATGGCGATGGCACTCTCATTGTCACAACGCAGTGTGATGGATGATGTAGGTTGACAAAATTCACATAACAGACGACGGAGCCACACACCGTCACATGCGCCAGCATCCAATGTCACGTTCTCTCCCTCTATCGTATTGCGTGCAATGCACCCCTGTTTGTCACTACGCCACAAGACATATGTGCCACCAATAAGGAAGATCCATCCACTATGGCTCTTGCCATCTGCGCTCCCAGCCCAGTCACTATCCGTGTAGCCTTCGGTAACCACGGACGGCTGGTGGCGGAACGTCACTCCATGACGTGGGGTGGGGACAACGTATTGCACCACACAAGTTGCTGCGTCGAGGTGCAACTGATACGGGGACTGAGAATTGAGCCAGTAGGTTCACGGCAAAGGCAATGTCCGGTCGTGTGGTGGTGGTGAGGAACATGAGTGGCCCAATGAAGACAGGTAGTCACGTCCAAACTCACACCCAGTGTGTCGCCATCAGGAGCTTTGAGCTTGATCTGGTCGTTTTGGGTTATGTGAGGGGATGCACTAGGTACGGTGGGTAGAAGGTCTGCAAAGCGCTCAGCCAATGTCTGCATGTATGCTGCCTGATGCACACGGAGTATGCCGTGGGCATGGTCGCACTCAATTTCCATGCCCAAAAACACCGTGCAGGTCCAAGATCTTTCATCTTGTATGTGGACTGCAGCAGAGCCTTCACTTGCTTAGCAGCGGCGAGGTCAGGGGATGCAATGAGCAGATCGTCCACATAGATGAGCACAATGACAAGGGTGGTGCCCACTAGGGTGAAGAAAAGAGCTAGATCTGCGGTGCTATGCATCAAGCTACCCTTCCAGAGGGTGTGGCTGATCTCTTTGTTCCAGCACTTGGTCGACTGTTTGAGGCCATAGACGGCCTTCCGAAGTCGCCAGACATGACCAAATTCAATCGAACCCATGTAGATCTCCTCCTCATAGAGTTGGACCATGTAGATCTCCTCCTCATCGAGAGCGCCATGCAAGAAGACATTGCTCACATCCATCTGGTCGAGCTCCCAATTACGTTGTGCAACTATGCTGAAGAGCACGCGACTGGTGGTGAAACGGCCAACCTACGTGAAAATGTGGTGGAAGTCCACTCTTGGTACCTGTGCAAAGCCATTAGCAAGTACCCAGGCTTTGTACTTCTCCAGCGTGCCATCCGGCTTCCACTTGCGACAAAAAACCCACTTTGCCCCAATGGCTTTATGGCCTGGGGGCAAGTCAACCAGCTCGTACACAGCATGTTGATCAATGGCAGCAAGTTACTCCTTACCCATCAAGACTTCGACTTCCGACTTTTGGGGGTCAAGGAAGAGTCGCCAAGTCAATCAACATCGACTTGGACATCGACTCCACTTGACCCCCATTTTTTTTAATTAGGGTCCAAATGGTGTACAATTTGGTGAACAAGCCTGTGTCCACTTTGACGACCGACAGAGAAAAGAGGGGGGGTCGGCTCGACCTACGAAAGGCCGACTTTTGGAGCGACCTCGTGAGCATCTCCTACAAGATCCCTGTGGGCTCTTTGCGGTGTCTTCACATGTGTTGTCCACGCATGAGGCACGCATGATTGGCATGCTGGCTCCCCTCCAAGATAATGCATGCCCGTTAACAGCCAATGACAATAGGGTAGGTGGCACTTCCACATACTCAACCTAAGTGGCATCCACATCACTAGACTAGATGCAATGAACAGCAGTGCATGAGCCGCACAATCTGGGCCGCAGATTGCGGAGGAATGAATGGTTCGTTGTCCTCCCCCCCCCTCCATCCGGGCCCTTGTGCCTCGTAACCTTAGTTTTGTAGGGCATACGGTTGTCCATTTTGTTGCTCTTCCCGACATTCTGAGCTAAGGCCCTCTGACCGAGGGCCTTAACTGCACCTTGCAATACCACCATGGAGCGCTAGCCCGTTACACCTAGGCCTTGGTGAGATCCACAAGCACCACCACGGCTGGTCGATCTTGGACGACATCTTCAGCCAGCCAGGGCACCTCCTCTAGCAGGCTCCCTATCCTTACACGGGATTTTCTTGTGCGTGCCCTTAGCAAGTTCTTCAAGCCAATACCCACAGAAGCAGGCTTCTTTTGTGGTGCATGTGGCACCACCTACTCCGGTGGCACTGACTGCATGCGTGGTCACTACGCCGTTCTTGTGGGAAACGTCAAGAATTACAAGTATGCTCCAACAGTGGCACGTGTGATGCTAGGGTTGCTCCTTCTCCCCCTTCCAGATGGCTTCAATGGCGTGGACGAGGTGTTGTTCAAGGGGCAGGGCTCGGCATGGGGTACGAGGGACAGCCCAGTCAACTGGTTGGGCCTCCACCAGGCGAGGCAGTGTGAGCAGGCACGAGCAGCAGTTGGTGTGCAGCAGATGCCTGATGAGCAGCAATAGCAGCAGTAGCAGCTAGCAACTTCACAGTCGTCCAATGCCCCTTCTTTCACGGGCACTCCGGCCTCGGCAGCCTCTCTCAGCTCAGCCAGTCACAACTTGATGTCGGAGCGTCTCGCAAGCACTGCCAACTCGCAATGCCAGAAAACCATCGTAAAAATCATGGCTAAGAATGCCTTATCCATCTCCTTCATCCTGGACTCTTGCGTGCTGGAGCTTGTGGAGGATTCCCAGAACATATCGGGCAATTTCAGGCTGCCAAGCAAGGAAGGGTAAAAGAGGAGATTCTCCCTGCACTGGACAGGGAGCTTGCCGACATGGAGGCTCCACTGCAGAGCGGCTGGGAAATCTTCGGCGTCTCCCTCGGGGTGGACGAGTGTAGCGACATCCAGATCCGACCAATCTACTCGGCCATGGCCTCCAACACTGAGGGGGTTGCTCACCTCTTCAGCCGTGACGCGAGTGCCTTGGTCAGTGACGCCAACCATGTGGCTTGCGTTATTCACCAGGCCATCACTGAGGTGGGACCTGAGAAGGTAATCACGGACAACGCAAGCACTAACAAGAAGGCGTACGAGGATTTGCGCGTGAATTATCCTGTAGTCTTTTTCACTCATGGTTTCTGTCATAGTCTCGACTTATGCCTGAAGGACTTGGGGAAGACGGAATGGGGACAGGCTGTCATAAGCAAGTGTGCGAAAGTGGTGATGTTTTTCAGGAACAAGGACCTCTTGAGGTCCTGACTGAAGTCAGAGTCTGGGGGCAGGGTGCTCCTTCCAGCTGCTGCAACACGTTTTCCATTTGTCCACAGGATGCTTAGCCGCCTCTTGGACATTAAGGATGTTTTGTAGAAGCTGGTGGCAAGTGACAAATGGCAGCAGATGGGAGATGGCAGGGACGCTGGCTGGAAAGCCAAGAAGAAGGTAGTGCACCACATTATCAGGATGGGTGTGTTCTGGCTCCAGGTGAAGGCGCTGATGAAACTCATGATGTTTTTTGTGCTTGTATTGTACAAGGATGATGCTGCTGGCATAACTGCAGGCATTGTCTACGCGACCCTGTTGGATACAACAGAGGCTGTACCAAAGCTTGGGCTTGCACATGGACGCAAGCGTGCACCATGCAACCCAGCCTGGGTCAAGTTTGCATTGACGGTGGGATAACCAGATGAACTGTCCTGTTTTTTTTGCTGCATGTCGTGTGCATCCGACGCACTTTGGGCACAAATTTGATGGTGACAAGAAAATGGTTGAGGCATGGAACGTGGTGGTTACGGCCCTTGTTCTTGAGAAGGACATTGAGAATCTTGAGAAAGAGCTAGAGGGGTTTGAGAACGCACGGGTGATGTGTGACAATGACCCCTCTCATACCAATGACGTAGAGAAGGCAAAGGTAGCAGTGCAGCAGGTGGTGGGTGGCGACATGCCAGATTTCCGTTGGCATGCTAGGTTCATGACAAGTCTCCCTGTTCTTTGTGCATTCTCCATGAGACTGCTCGCACAACCATGTGGTTCCTCAGACAATGAACGCGTGTTCTCAAAGCACGAGCTGGTGCAGACAACTCGACGCAACAAGTTGAAGATCAACACACTAAAGCTGCTGGTGAGGGTCAACGTCCGCCTCAATAAAATGTACGACAAGAAGAAGGCACGCACCCTCACTGCCGAAATCTTGAAAGCAATAGAGGACGAAGAAGCTGAGAGTGGGAGTGAAGCAGATGGAGAGATTGGTGATGCAGACGCCAAAGACTGCGAAGACTGGGTGTGGGACCCCCTTATTGCCTATGCGGGTGATAATGATGAGGTCTGGTTGGAAGAAACAGGTGCTAGTGGCGAGGGTGCTAAAGCTGAAGCAGGAACTGCTGGTGCTGTTGGTGGAGAGGATGTAGGTGGTAAGGGTGCTAAAGTTGGTGGTGCGGGAGTGGCGGTATCAGAGGAAGAGGAGGATTCTGAAGATGATGTTGAGGAGGAAATGGAGGGGGATGATGATGATAGTGAAGGGGCAGAGGAAGTAGAGGAGGTTGAGGAGGAGGAGCTGACAGTTGAGAAGGATGTCGGAAGGATTCTACAGCTTGGTGTGCGGAAGCGGAAGGATGTGGAGGTTTCTTTGGAGTTGGAGCAAGCTACAGCAACTCCTGGGGACACTAGAGGTGCAGCAGATTCTGGTACAGATGGTGGGACTTCAACTGTGTCGAGTCCATCTACACCAGCAACATCATCATCTGTAGCTCATCCTGCTTTGCTGAGGCCATTGGGAAGTCTGACACGTCTGTCATGGCTGGTTCATCCAAGGTAGCTGCTGCTAGGGCAGCTGCTCTGAAGACAGCTACAGCAGCCAAGGTTGCTGCTGCAAAGGCTGCGACTGCCAAGGCTGTTGCTGCCAAGGCTGACAAGAGAGCACGCAAGACCTGAGGGTATGTTTGTGCTGTGAATGTTCCAATGCAATCTTATCCTTCTCAATGTCCAGTTTTATTGCCTTGCATTCAAGCACTCTCCAACTTTGTTCAATGATTTCCATGAATGAGAATACAACCATAGCATGTAATGGATGCTTGGACTGTATGAGAGTAGTTAGAATGACTCTTGTGCACTCACTTCTGTATACTCACTTCTGACATGGATGGTTCATCCAAGGCAGCGTGTAGAGACAGAATGTGTAGAAATGCAAGGTAGAATGGTCCATGCATTGAAGCACAATTGAATAAGTGTATTGCACTTAGTATGTGATCCAACATGTAAGTTGAAAAACACCTGTAAAGTGACATGTTGAGAGTGACTAGGTGCAATTTCTGGCATGTTTGGGTGCTTATGCAAAATCGACTTTGACCAAATTTTGCCAACATGGTGATGTCCGGCTTTCGACTTCCGACTTGGGGTCGACTTCAACTTGGAAAGGTCATCAAGGCGCCTTACAAGCGGCTTCCCAGAGGGCAGCGTCAGGTATGGCCCTGGCCTCACGGAGGCTCTGTGGATTGGCTGCCTGCAAAGACAGCCTGGCTATCAGTCGGCGAGCGCTGCTAAAGCCAGCTGGAGCACACAACAACAAGACATAGGCAATACATTGATGCTCCTAAGAAATCAGGGCATAACCCAACGCGGATCCAAGATGAAGGTCCGCTGTGAAAATGCAAGGGCAATCGGACCCAAGGCCTTCGTCTCCGGATCCCCACTCACCACATTGTGAGAAGGGGGCGTGGGACGGAGGTACTTGGCCGGGGGCGCCTGAACAATGGCAGGACGCATGCCTGATGGAGGCATTTGGATGCAGGGACAAGGACGACCACGAGGAGTGCGTGAGTGTATCGGACCAACACTAGAGAAGTGGGTGTGCCAGAGTCGAGGAGGCAAGGATACGACGGGTTGCTCCACTAGAGTGACTGACGTAGGAAGATTGCTGGACTGGTTGACTGAGGCAATGACCGGAGGGATTGAATCAGTTGCTTGGGTAGAGGAGTCAGCAGCTGAAGAAATGGACTCAGTTGCCTCGTTGGCGGAGTCAGCGGCTAAAGAACTTGACTCAATTGCCTAGTCGGTGGAATTAGCATCCGAAGAGGTGGACTAGAATGCGTGGTCAACAGTCTGAGAAACAGAATCACATGGAGGCTATGGTGCGGTGGAAATGTGTGGTGTGTGTGGAGGTATAGGTGACTCAGTGGAGCCAAGGACTCTAGACACGGACAAGGAGCAACATCGTGCACTGGTGCCAAATCTTCCCCATGCGATGGCGGCAACAAGCCTAGAAGGGTCCTAGCATGTACAAAAGGGAGATCGCGTGAGAAAATCTCCTCAAAGAACAGGGCATCACACGACTCAATGATGCAATGCCAAGCAGGGTCCCAGAACCTCTAGGCCTTCGACTGAAGGGACACTCCGAGGAAGGTAAAAAAGCGACCACGGGGAGCCAGCTTGCCATCTCGTTGATAGGAGCCAGAAAATGGCAGTGCAACTCTATACGTCCTGTCTACACAAGGACTTGTAGGGAATGACAGGACGGGGCATGGGACCGTGGAGAAATCTGTTCCAAACCCAGGTCATGTACGACATGGCCTCGAAGAAAAAGCCCTCGGATAAACCAGATTCCGTGTACATAGTGAGGACACCATTAGCCATGGTGCGATTCCAACACTCAGAGACACCGGTCTGCTTCGGAGTGTAAGGTACAGACATCTCATGTGTGACGCCACGGCTCTTGAAAAAGGCATAAGCCACCCCCATATAGTCACCACCTCGGTCAGAATGGAAGCGGCACAGGGAACGACCATACTCGCGCTCTACGGTGAGGAGCCAATCACGTATCACTTTTGCTGCGTCGCTCTTCTGTCGAAGGAAAAACATGCATGAAAACAAGAGGAGTCGTCGGTGAGGGTGAGAACGTATCGACTACGCTTTGCAACAGTCTCGAAAAGCAAGGGACCCATGAGGTTAAGATGGACTAGCTCAAGTGGGTGCGAGACGCAGGAAGAGGAAACAAGATAAGATGACCTGTGCATCTTACCCTGAGCCCAGTGGATGCATTCAGTTGTGCAAGATAACTGAAAGGTAGCTAGATCGAGGCCAAGGGCAGGCTACGCATGAAGCATGCTCTCAACGGCAAAGCGGTGTACGTGGCACAAGTGACGGTGGAGGAGGTCAGTATGCTGCAAGGAAAGAGTGCTCATGACAAAGATGTGCGCCCCGTCCAAAGACAGGGGCAAGGACATGGAAGATAGAAGAGTGACGTACCACAAGTCATCACAAGACTATGCGACGGAGAAAGAGTGACAGTGCCGACGCTACGAGAGTACAAAACATCAACGCTCATGCGGTCAAAAGCAGTGACAGACAGAAGGTTGAGTTCAAGGCCAGGCACATTCAGCACATCAGTGACATAGATGTCGCCAGACGGACCCCGGAAACGAGCAACACCAATACCACGAATAGGAAGCGCCTGACCGGATCCAGACCGAACACTTTGTACATCGCCAATTGGGACGAGCATTTTAAATGCTTGCTGACAGGACATCATGTGATTCATAGCGCCAGAGTCAATGATCCAGGTGCCATTTGGGTCATGGAAAGACGCACTAGCATTACACTGAGCGACCAGAAATGACGTGGGTAACTAGTACTGCATATGTGACTTAGACGCAAAGCGTGTCTGCCAATCATCAAGCCAGGCAACATCACCCAAGAGGGAAGTAGGCACACAACAGTCATCCATAGGGGGTTTTCCACGGAAAGCAATGTCACTCTGACAACTGTTTATGACCTCTTGACTAGCAAACATACAACTTGTACTTCCCTGGGGTTGACGAGGAGGGATGCCAAGGCAGTGCGCAATGAACTGCACTAGTTGGCGCTCGCGAGCAGAGGGCCCGGGAATCTGGAGGTAGAGCGGCATGGTCATGCCGGATGGAGGAGCTGAGGTGTAGCTGAGCTGCGATGGTGGAGGTTTCCACGCCGGATACGGAGTCCATGTAGTAATGGGTTCTGCACAAGGCATGAATGGAGTGGGGGATTTACTCATGAGTGCTGTAGTACCTGTGGAGGAGATTGTTGCTGATGAAGTGGAGGAAGCGCCAACAAGAGAGGCGGTAGTAGAGGCGGCAGTAGCTGCAGCGGTACCAAAGTGACGCTCACGCTCGTGACACATTGCGCTGATGACACGAGACTCGTCAGTGGGCAGTGGGAATGTGTACCAGCCATGACTCGGCTGGCCACAGTTGTGGCAGACAATAGAGCTGCTACTGGAGAAGCTGCTGTCAGATGGCTGCTGGGTCTTGCCATTCCCCTTCTTCCCATGTCCCCCTT
>SZWC01011192.1:24915-42320 GCA_023375785.1 Penium margaritaceum | reverse complement strand
GAGGGAGGGAGGAGTGGGAGGGAGGGAGGGGAGGGAGGGAGGGAGGGAGGGAGGTAGGGAGGGAGGTAGGGAGGAAGGGATAGAGGGAGGGAGGGAGTCAGTGATTCTGGTCGTTTTTTGCCCTGGGTAGGCAACGAATAACCAGGGCTTTTGTGAATAGACCGAACAAAGGCAAGAGGACGGAGCGACTAGATACCCACCATGTCTAAAATTTTAAGCTGTCGTGCCTGCACCTACTCATTTTGGAATGGCATACCCAGACCACTTTAGTTTTAGCACCGCGTATCTCTTGTCCGGCAAATTAAAAATGGCAAACCCAAGTCCATTGTTTTAGGAACGGTATACCACAAGGTGGAATATTTACAACGGCGTACCCGTACACAAAACAGATTATTGTTTGCGCTCAGCCAAACACGACCCTCCTACGGAACATCGATAACAAGTACGAAGCACTATGTCATACTCGTACAAAAGTACGACTACTCCCCTTAAAAATGACAACAAAATCATCAACCACAAACATTGAAACAAGAGTATTACATAGTTAATTGTGTTACAACTCAATGACACTAGTCAAAGACACGAGCATGTGGAAATCTTTATAAACATGAAGTAACGATTCACGAATAAACCGTACATGATTTGATCAGTGCAAGCCAAAAATGAGAATTGTACACGACATAACCACCTGTTGTATAAAGAAAGGGCATGCCTATATGCCTTTGCTGATTTTCTAGGTCAGGGTACGCCGTGAGCAGACATTATATTCATGGATATCCGGTTTCTTTTTTTTAGTACGCTGGGTATGGTGTGCCAAGTTTTCAGCCTGTGGGTGTGGCAGCTTAACATTGCGGCCCAAGGCAAAATTACTGAGCACGAAAAAGTCACTACATCGACAGGTCATGTGATTGATGGCACCAGATTCAATGATTCAAATGCAATTTGCCTTCCAAATTTCCTCAACATTGGCCACAGAGCACCCCAACTGTGCTAGATGCTCAGCCATAGTGCCCCAAAAGGTGGATGATCATGATTGGTTCTGATGATGTTTTTGTCCATGACATTCGACCCAACATCGCATTCGTCGTCAACCTCCTTACACAGTAAGGAGGTTCGGACGAGAGCCCTTCACATGGCTGTGCAAGTGGTGCGATACATGATTTTCACACCGTAACTCAAGTTTTTCTTCCAAGGGCAGTGTTCGTTGTAAGTCAAGAAGAACACAAATAGTGACTGAGTCCCGAGCCCTGATGGGCGCAATTAAGTAGGCTTTGTATTCGTGCTAAGTAGCATTGGTGTGTCATGGTGCAGCGGCAAGCATGGCTACATTGCACATAGCTCATCAGAGGCATAGAATGTTTTGCCCGGGACTGGAGCTTCTAAGGTGATGTGACTACATCATTTTTCGTGAGCTACATTAGTCTCTACCTTGCATCATTCCATGGCATGACGACCGTAGTTTTGTTTACCATTGCAAAGAGCTCTCGTGTGTTTAATGCATGCACAAAGCACATTCTTGTCAGGGCGTAAACACACTGGTGTCCATTGTTTCGCTCGATAGATCCGCAGTGTCCATAATTGAAAACGAACTGACGGCGGTGTCCATAGTCAAAACCGATATGTCCACATTGTCCATAGTTGGAAGCAAAATGACAGCGGTGCCCATGTTTTCAAATGCGCGATCAAAAAACAAATAACATGACAAATACATCCACTATTTGCTCAAAGTATTCAGTCATGAACAAAATGCATGTCTAAAGCAGGCCTCGGATGTTGACAGGCTGTCACGACAGCCTGTTAATAGCTTTGGCGTTATCCATTCTGCAGCGTGGAGTTCGTTGAAGGTGGAGCCATGCATACAACCCGATTTCGTTGCGCTGTAGGCAACAATTGCGCATCACTCAAAAGAGGACAGTGCTAACGCAAATGAATGGTCCCTGAATGGACGCGGCCATCGCCAATGACATTGTCCATGGTAGAACTTGCCAACGCCGTGTGCACCATCAACAGATGTCTGTGGCTTGTGCCGACGTCCCCTTAGGGTGACGTGAATAGGTTCAACTAGTGAACCTGATGTTTGTACCGGTTGGCACCATGAACAGGTACAAACATGTCTACCTAAGTGGCTTGTCCATCAAGACATTGCGTTAAGTTTACACCTACTGCCAAACTTTGACTACACGTTGGATTGGCATGGACAACGACATCCGTCCGAATGGGCCAGCATATCATGGATGGAGTACTCCCGTAGCAGATCCTGTGGCGCCTCATCGGGCATGGGTCGCACTGGAGGAGGAGTGGGAGCGGTATTTAGCTCACAACGTACAGTTGGGCCATGAATTAACATCATGGCATGGAACTAGGGAGTGCCCATACCCAGTAGTAGGCCGCCCAACTGTCTTGAGCCATGGGAGCCGTGGACATGGACCGAGCCACCGAGTCCGTAGTGGCTACATCGCATGCTACCGTTGTCTTTTTGTAGACACAAGTGTCATGTTTTCAAGGTCTTAAGGGTATAGAGTGTACATTGTACAGGGCATTAGTATGGGCATTCGAGATCTAACTCGGAGACAATTATGGACATAATTGTTTTAATCTCCGTAGGTTCTCGGTTGTAGTTTCTTTGAATACATGACGGTCAGAGTGCATGGCAAGTGTTCTTTTCCACATGGCCTCCATCAATTTGTTCCCACGTATTGCATACGTGGTGAAGAATCTACCTTTCTATGGGCATGGATGAATTACTATCTATTGAGAAATGGATACAAATGTCATTCATTGCATGGGTACTCTAAGTCATATCTTCCATGGACATTATAGTTATGTTATAAAAAATGTACATCTCTGTAGACAACGAGGAACAAACACTACTACCCAAACCATTATGCATCCAACCACTTTGGATCCTGGACACTGTACAACCAGAGCCACTGACACACCTCACATCCACACCCCAGCCATCCCTGACAGGGTATTGGATCAAACAAAATATCCTCATCGGCCTCATGTGGCTCCACCTCTTCATCTTGTTCATCGTAAAAAACGTCTTCCCGGTCTTGGTCATCTGATTTGTGCTTCACTTGTACAGCCATCCATTGGACATGCATCATTGTTTGTCACTGTACACCGGCACATGCCTACATATCTTCTAGTTCTTGGCTGCCACAGGTTGGAATACACTGTCTGACACACCAATGTTCCACCAACTCTTGAGAGGAACCCCACAATCCAGTCAAGTGGATGACATGAAGTTGTATTTGAGGGTCCTTGTCTAAGTGCCTAGACGGAAACAGAATGTTCATTCAAAGGGAATGAAATGACCACGTTAGAAGTCTATTTGTAGACATTTTTGGTTTCTTCGTGTATATGATTTTCAACACAAAGGGAAATTGGGCATCATTCATTGAGAAGTGAAGAGAAGTTGAGAAGCTGGATGGTATTGAACAGTTGAACTGGGGTCAAACTGAGTTATGCAAAACCGAGCTATCCAAAACAACCAACCCAAGAACAACCCAACCTAACTGCACCCTCCTGGAAACAAGTTTGAGGTAGGAGTGCAGTCCGGGGCCACTTGTAATGTGGCACGCACCTCCTTCATAGGAGGTGGTCTTAACTATGCTCTGTAAAGCACACACACAAGGAAAAGAGTTAGAGGGGGAAGCACGGGTTAAAACCATGTTATGAAAACATGCATTAACATCAAGGCACAGTTACGGGAGTGCAAAGCAAGACAATGCAGGATCCACACCATGACAAACTTACCAAATGCTCCAAGAACGGTTGATGTTGTCCACCTCCTCGTAGAAAGCCATCATGCCTCCTCACGATCGTCTTCATCATTATGGTCGACCCCTTCATCCTCACTAGCGACTGAGATGGGGTCGACCACCTCCTGCCCCTCCTCCTCCTCATCCCCCTCCTTCCCCTCCTCCTCCTCATCCCCCTCCTACCCCTCCTCCTCCTCATCCCCCTCCTGCCCCTCCTCCTCCTCATCCCCCTCCTGCCGCTCCTCCTCCTCCTCCCCATCCTCCTCCTCCTCCCCTTCCTTGTCCTCCTCCTCCCCATCCTTGTCCTTCTCCTCCTCGTCCTCCTAGTCTGACTCTTCCTCCTCTTCAAGAAGGGAGGCAGCCTCCGCCTCATCCCTGGAGTACCCTATGGTGTCCACGTTTGACCTGCAGGATGCCCTCATGGGATACTCTACCTCTAGTTATGTGACGCGTGTGGTTACCATCCACTGTGGAGTTGGGACCTCCATGTTTGGACATGCACGACGCACATGTCCTTGCTTCCCACAGAAGGCACATATTGTTCACTTCTTCACCTTAGCGTACTTCCAGCATATATCATTGTGGCAGGACAGCCGCGCCCACGACGTGGGCAAGGCTGCAGCCACTTTGGTTCAGCCGGCTTCACAAGTCTCATATTGGGCAGGGGGAAAGGGGATTGTACATGCGTTTTTAGCTAAAGCTCAGGTAGCCAAAGTCCACGTAAGTCATGATGTTCAGAGCATTCTCCAGTAAGAGACTGTAGGCATACAGGCATGGCACCCCATACTCACGCCACCTTCTGCACGGGCACTCTTTGATGCTGATATTGACGTCGCTATTTGTGCGCACTGTTGTGCCGCTTTTCCATGGTCCCACCTCGTCCCCATCCAGGTCCAAGTTTTACTCCTGGCAGTGGTCATAGTTGTTCGTTACCTTCACGTAGAGCGCCGGTGCGACACTACCCTCGGCGTCATGTGCTATCTTGCGGTGAATGTGCTGGATTTTCTACACGAACACGTGGAGGTTCATAAAATTGAAGTATGGGAACATCTTCTGGAGCTCCACGAGCTTACCGTTGAGGGATTCCATGACGTTACTGGTGGTGCGTCCACCACGAGCAACCGGGAAGTGAAGTCTGCTCCATCTTTCCTTTGAGATGACTGGCTCCCCATTACCAACTAGTAGGTAATCCACAACCCTTGGAGCCAACCGGCTCATCTCGACCAGGCAGGTATCCCAATCCTCCTGTGTTGTCACGCGGGCCAGGTTCTAGAAGAGAGTGCCCAGTTGCCCTGGCACCGGGATTGCACGTTCCGCATGAGGTGTCAGGTGTAGTAGATGTGCATTGCACCGGGTAGTTTGGCCTCCACTGCGTTCGCCAACCCCTTTTTGCAGTCTCAGATGACCGTCGTTCCAACATGTTCAGCTGTTGAGTATGCTGCTGCAATAAGCTCACAGAACCACGTCCAATTATGCTCGTCCTCTCCAGAAACCAAAGCCTACACTGTGAGCATGGCATTGTTGTTCGCATCAAAGAACTGCATGATCAAAAGGACTTGCTTGTGCCCATTTTTAAGGTGGGTCCTACCCATGACGAGGACTTGCCGAGTATGCTCGAAACCTCTGTGGCACGCTTCCAGTGCGACAAACACCTTGTAGAAAGTGCCAGTTTCTCGGTCCTTCTCAGCCTTTGCGATGGCCAATGGCTTTACCTTCAAGAGTTATAGGAAAGAGCATGTTTGAAAAGCTTAGTGTGCAACCAGAAACGGGAGTATGGCGCAGCAGAAAACCATGAAAAGCATGAGGGGAAAGAAAACAATACCTCTGCCATGTGTCCAGGGAACATGCTTCAGGAATCCTTCTTCTTTTTACAGATCTTCTCCAGAAAGGCCTTTTTGGCACGGTACAGGGTGTTGTACGAGATTTTTTTTTTGCCAACCTTCCTGATGACTACCTCTAGTGCCTTCGGTGTTGTCTACGGGTCCTTCGTGAGGGTGCTTTGGATTTGCCGCGCCACCCACAGCGTCGACCGCATATGGTTACCCCGAGTGAATCCGGGGTCACAAAAGTGCCCGTCCGCGAAGGAGGTGATGTTGAACGAACCAGGCTGTTTTCTGTAGGCTGCATGCACGATCCACGGGCATTTCTTGGAGAAAAACTGCTTGCAGCGCACCACAAAGCGCTTGCAGTCGCTCTTCAACCACCCGAGCAACATGCGGTTGTCAATAGCATACTCTTCCACGGCAGCTTTGCATGCAACCATGGTCTCGAAGGATGAGCCACCGGAGAAATCAACCGCAGCCTTCCGCTTCTATGTGGTTGCAGAGTCTGGGGTCGGCTTGGCGATGTTGGGGGAGGCAGCTTTTGCCTTGGTGTCGGCTCCCTTGGCCTCATCGTCGGACACGACGGGTAGGCCCTTGGTCGACTGCACTCGACCACCTACAAGCGACATCCTGAGGGGAGCCACAGCTTCACGGTGTGTAGCACCGGTGACTGCAGTGCGCCGTGCATCATCGTCCTTATGAGGGGGAGACTGGCACGTTAAGCAAGGCTCATCTGTCACTTCGTCATTGCTGTCGTCTGGTGGAAACCAAGATGAAGTGAGAGCTCCACTGTGACACGCACCTGTCTGGTGCTTGTTCCTTGCCATCGGGAGACAACATGGGTACCTCGTGCAGAAAACATGGCGATATATAGCTTGGATGCCCTCATTTGTCTCCGTTGAAGCAGGCCCTCGTGAGGGCTTGCAACATCAACGATGAGCTGCACCACAATGGGGAGCAATGCCAGAACCCCCCACAACGCGCAAGCCTCGCTGCGGAAAAAATGTTTTTCAACCTTACGTATGACAGCAGCCTAGGGATGCACATGGGAGCCCTACATGAGGGGAGGTACATTACGACTTGGAAATCAGCAAGGAGACATGCTGTCAAAATCAGATTACAATCCGTGCAAAGAAAGAGACACATTCCAGGCAAACTGATTTGCGATCCAGTAACCTTCGAGGATCCTACGATCAAATCAGTTACATGACGCAATCAGCCATATGGTGTGCAGTGCGTAGCTACTAGCTGATTCCTTGCAATATCATGTACCATACCCCCCTGAAGAAGGCGCCAGAACCGTATCAAGCAACGTGAATTGCATTCCATGTTATGCGTACGTCGGCCCATATGGAGTAGCAAGTTGTCTCATCACCGTTGTTAAAATCCATCTCCAATCTAATCAAAACATGAAATATATGTCAAGCGTGCCCATGACGGACACTAACCGAGGGCAGAGTTCACATTTTATTATCGACTATGGGCACTGCTGTCATTTTGTTTCCAATTATGGACACCGGTGACATATCGGTCACAACTATGGACACTGCCGTCAGTTCATTTTTTTACTATGGACACTGCTACTTTATCGAGCAAAACGATGGGTATCTTAGAACATTGTCCTTATCATTAAGCATCATTTTTTTGCGTGATCTTGTGAGTGACAGGTGATATTTGACTCGGCACGGACATGGAGCGCGCTGACTTTCTCACCAAGCCATTGGCGCATGAAAAGTTCGTGGTGGCCATCCATCTGCTCGTTTTCAAACCTTGTCTTAGGGTGGCTAAGAGTGGGATGTGTGTGTGTGTATAGACTGTTGAGCATCTCGTTGGGCACTTGTATCAATTCGGCACATGTATCAATATACATACCATCGGGTCATGGGGGAGTGTTGTGATGTGAGCCGTCCCTGTGTGTTTGTACAGCTCCTTGTGGCCATTCAATTGTGTCCATGCTTGTGCACATCCCTCATGCAGACCCAGTTAGCGTTGAAGTAACGTCGGATGGTGGGACCACCACCACCCACCAGCAGTTGCAAGATGTTGGTTTTTCACACATCTCTCACTTCTGATATGTTGTGTCCTCCCAACTTGTGTAAATGAGCGTGCAGATTTCCGACAGTGAGACGCGACACTGTTGGAGTGTCGTCTGGTGGAGCCGATGCACGCTGAGACCTACATGTAGTTTGCTGGAGTCTCCTACCTCCAACGTGTTCAGCTCCATCGGCAGACCTCCTCGGCAGTCGTGCCACCAGCAATCACTATCGCTGCATATGCTTTCGGCATGTGTCCAGCATTGTGTCTGACTACACTCTTGCATTTGCAGCTCCATACTATGCCTAGGGTCCAAGATTCATGAATTTCGAGAACTGTTGGTACCGGGGATTAGCGTAGACGCTGCCTGGGTTTAGGCAGCCATAACTCTTCACTATTTTTTTTCTAGTTGATTCTAACTGCTAGACTGTGTTTGCAGCGTGCGTACTATGGTATGGTCCAGTTTTCAGGCAAAACTGACAACGCACGGGTTTTGGGCTGTCGGCCGTCTCGCAAGGCTCACTGAGAAAACCCTGCCTGCCAGAAAATAGGTCTATTTTCTGATTGGCTCAGAAGCTAAGTAACAAGCTCTACAGAGGTGGGGGGAAGCTAGAATTGGGAGGGATCTCCCATTGTTGCTCATTCTCAGTTCTTAATCAGTCATTTCCAGTTTTCACCCATTGTTTGGCGCTAACTCTGGTACGCGTAATTCTGAGTAACAAACACGAGAGCTCTCTGACTTAGGCTTTGGTGCAGTAGACTGAGGGGGCAGCTTAAGCAACAAGCGTGGGTTTCCCCATGCTGCATCAACAATGTTGCTGCCCCAACCTACTGCTATAGGAGATTTCAAGCTTGGTGTCAAAGCCAGAGCGTAGCAGAAGCAGCAAAACACCGGCGAACAAGTCTAATCAACGCAGACAGTCCTGAGAATGTGCCCATGTAAGGGAAATGCGGATGGATTTTTTTGGCAACGTTGACTCACCAAGTGGCGTCGTCAAAATGCTCCCCACACGGGAAAGTTATGCTCATTTTTTTTCGGCAGCACTTATCCCACAACGATGGTAGCGTTGCTGGACATGCACGCAGGACCAACAGTGGAATGGTATCCATGCACGTGGCAACGACACAAGGAAATTGATTGTGCCCTAGCACGACAGTAGCATCAGTAGTAGTACTCAACAAGCACAGGCAACGAGCACCTAGCAGTAGCACCAATAGCAAGTAGCTGCTACTAAAGCAAGAAGTAGTGATAGCAGCAACACGTAGTAGCAGCAGCACGCAACAAGTAGCAAGCAGCAAGTAGCTTCAACATCCGCCAGCAGTGGAAGCAATGGGTAGCAGCAGTACTCGGCAGCAGCAACACCTCACAGCAACAAGAGCAACAGGCAACGACAATAGTCAGCAACAGCTGTAGCACCGTGCAGCACTATTGAGCAGCAGTAGCAGTTGGCAACAACAGCATCAGCGGGCATCGGCAACAGCCGACAGTAGTAGCAGCATCGTGCACCAGCAGTGAGCAACAGCAGTAGCCGGTAGTAGCAGCAACAGAAGTAGCCAGCAGTAGTAGCACCAGCCAGCAGCACCCAGCAGCACCTAGTAGCACCCTGCAATAGCAATTTCACAACCTACAGGCAGCAGTAATAGCAACAATTGCTTGTAGCTCGTTGTTTGCAGCGGGCAGTGAGCAGGCACGAACAAAGAAAAAAAACCAATAAAGAAATGCCCCATCCTCGCAGCTGGCTCTGCTGTAACAACAGCAGCCACCACAGTTGTTCTAACAGCTACAGCAGCTGCAACAACACGAGCGGCATGCAGCAACTTAGCAATAGCAGCAACAGCAGCTTTAACAATAGCAGTAACAGTAGCAGTATGAGGAGCAGCCAATGCAACAGCAATAGTAGCAGCAGTAGTACTAGCCGCAATAGCAACAACAACTGTAGTAGCACTGACAGCAGTAGTAGCAAGATTTACTACAATAGCTGCAATACCAGCAACAACAGCAGTAGCAGTGATAGCAACAAAAACAGTGGTAGTAGCAGCTCTACAGCTGACATAGCAACGGCTGTAGCAACAGCGCGATAGCCACTACTGACGTCAGCCATACTCGGCTGACTTCACCGCTAATGTCACTACTCATGTGAGCAACAACAAAAAAATCTACAATAGCAACCTTTTAGATACTACAACAATAGCTGCAAACATCAACCATCCTAGGCTCACGTCACTATCGACGTCACTACTGACATCAACAACACACAAAAAAAGGAGGGAGGGGAAACAAAGGATACCATGGCAAAAAAATGACAAGGGGTCCTCCTCTGTTGGACGCCCCCCCTTCCTACAACAACTACAGCAATTGGAGTCACAGGAGCAGCAAAATTAGCTGTCGTCGCTATAAGAGCAACAGCAACAAAAAAAGAAGCAACAGAAACTACCACAACTACAACAGCAAGCACTGGAGCAACAACAACAGCAACAGCCGCGGCAGTAGTAGCAACAACCGTAGTAGCAGTAGCCACTACAGCAGCAGCAACAGTTGTAGCAACATCCGTCGCCGCAATAGCAATAGCAGACACAACAACACCAAAAACCCGCATGCTCTATCGTCGGTTGTACTCCCTCAACATATCCGCTCACCGCCTTGTATTAGCAACTCGAAACACTGACTCAATAGCTAGCGGCGCTGCAACCACCGACACAACTATCATAGCAGCAGTCACACCGATAGCATCAACAGTAGTCGCAGCAGTAGTAGCAGTGTCAACAAGCACCTTTCGTTCCACCCGGGTATGCGAGCCCTGCGGTGTCATATGCCACATAGTACCTGGCGCAACAACACACCCAGCGCCAACGGTAGATGGTGAAATCAGTCCTAGGCCCCACTCTGGGTGTTGGCCGAAGGCTGAAGAGCTTTGAAACCCCACTGCCGTCGCTTCATATTGGCGAGCAGTTCGGGAGCTGGAAGCTCAGCTTCCGGATCTAGGCACAGGGCGAGAACTTGTGACTCTACTACGTCTTGCCCTTCAACTCCGCCCAGGCCGACCAGGTATATGACACCGGTCGTGCCGTGAGTGCCCTCGTCCCTGTTGCCCCTTCAGCTACACGTCTTGTACTCAAGCCCTTCCTCGGCAACCTCACCACTGGCGCACTCCCTGACCCCGCAACAGCGTGGCACATACGCACCCTCATCGTATGTCTAGTGATGACAAGACCAGCTGTCTGATCTGGGAGTTCAACTCCCTGTGCATGGAGGAGACCAAGATGGTCACCTCCTATTGGCGGCGTGCGAAGGACATCTTGCGCTGCCTCATAGACGTTACAGCACCTCCTCTGTCCGCGCTCTTGACTATCAAGTGGGGCGCCACCGACGTCTTCTCCGACATCTTTGTCCACTACTCCCAGGAAGTCCTTGCCGTAATGGTTGTCCAGGGTACCGTCATGCCCTGGGCATACGAGCTCTTCTTCTTTATCGAGGAGGCTCGTCAGGAGTCACACATCCATTGCACGGAGTCCCTTGCCTCTCATGTTGTTGCCTCGGTGACTGTTGCCGCCCCAGCAGTAGCAACGTCTTCAGGCGCCTCCTCATCTGGCAAGAAGAGGCGCAGGGATAAGAAGGGCAAGGGTCCACAGCATTAGTCTAGCAGATCCGGTGGCGGCAGCATCTTGCTCTAGAACTATGACCACTAAGGACACGGCTGGTGCACTAGTATGATCCCGACTGACGAGGCTTGCGTCATTACCACCATGCGTTGCCAGCATGAGAGTTGCCTTGCCACCACTGCCGTGAGTGTCGCTGCTCCTAGTGCATCCGTGCCGCTCACAACGGCTCCATCATAGTATCTTTCACAACTGTCCGCACCCACTCCTCCGTTATTGGCGCCTCCCTCCTCCTTCTTGGACTCCGATGCCGTCACACTGCAGTCAGTCTACTCCGTCGGACCCTCCACCTGCGAGCGTCAGTTGGAGCACTTCATCGTACTCGAGCTCGGCCTTCCACGCCCTCCTCCCCAGGAAAGTACGTGTTACGTCATCGCTGGTTCTACTACCCTACCCTACATGACAGAGTCTGTGTTGCGGTCATGTCCTATATCGTTGTCCTCTCCATCCTCTACTGTACCCTTCCCACCTGCTCCCCTTCGTGATGATTTTGTCTGGTTGGATGACTAGCAGTCCCGGTTTGCACCTCCGTCCACCGCGTCTGCATCACTCGCCCACTGCCATGTGACTATCAACGACCTGACCACACTGGTCCAGGATCCGTCAGAGATTTGAATCATCAACTCTGGGGCCACGCATCACATGGCGGCCTCCTGCGAGGCCTTAAGTGTCCTCGGTCCCGTCACGGATGTCTCCCGGATTTGGACGGGTTCTAGTCAGGTTTTACCCGTTCGTGGTATCGGCGTTGTTCGTTTCCGTGGTCCTACTCGTGATGTCTTCGTGATTGATGTCCTCTTCGCCCTTGGCCTTGAGCTCAACCTCTTTTCTCAGCCCTTGATCGCATGAGCATGCACGTTCTTCACTCGCGTGGTGTTGGCACTGTGTCGTTGCGTCTGTCAAGTCATGTCGTTTTGCATGACACCGCCCGTGGCAGCTTGTGGCACATACCGTGCCTGTCCGCCTCTACCTCTGCCCCCTCCTCATCGGCCAACACGGGCCACATGTTTGTCACTAGCACACTCTCTCCGTAGCACACACGTCTCCTGCATTGTCATCTCTATCATGTCCACTCTACTGCTGTCAACAACATGCTTCGCACGCAGCCAGCCACGGGACTTGATCCAGCCTCCTTTCCTCTGGCGTGTACCACCGAGTGTATTGATTGTGCTCAAGGGAAGATGTAACGTTCCACCTACCCCTTGTCTGCCTCTTGTGTGACCACCCCGCTTGACTTGGTTCCCTCCCAACAGAGTGATTCGGCGAGCACGGTCATCATATCCTGACATGTACGGACGACTACTCTCGCTATCGCTGGGTCTTCTGCCTTCAGCAAAAAGGCGACTTCGCTCCCACCATTCAGGACTAGCTTGTTCGTGCTGAGCGCGGGTGTGGTCCCCCCTCCGTCGCCTCCGTTCTTATCGCACGGGTGAGTTTCTGCGGGAGACCACACTCTTCCTCCCCTCCCGTGGCATCCATCATGAGACGTCGACGCCTTTCACGCCAGCCTAGAACGGCATCTCTGAGCGGTGGAACCGTACCATCGCCAACGTTGTCCGTGCCATATGCGTCGAGTCCGGTCTCTCTAACGGCTTCTACTTCGAGGCCATGACCTACATGACATGGGTCTGGAACCGGATTTCCCACGGACCCATTCTCTGTCAGTCCACATCATAACAGCACTGGTGTAGCGAGCGAGCCAACTTCCATCCGGCCCGCGTTTAGGGCTGCGTAGTCATCGTGTGGTTGCTTGCCCCACACTAGGGTAGCATGCTCCAGCCTCGCAACAGTCCCTGCACCTTCCTTGACGTCTTGCGTAAGTCAAAGGCATGGCGCTTCGAGGATCCCACCTGGCACTGCATCGTCGAGTCCCCGGACGTCCTCTTCTTTGAGAACATGTTTCCCCGCGACCTCGTTCGCTCCGCCGCGTCGATGTTCCTCCCGTCCCGTGGGGGAGTAGTGGGTTCGTCCTCCGTCCAGCCGCGTCCGGGCGTCCCATCATCCGTACCCACGGGTCCCTCTGCATCGGCTATCCCTTGCGTGTCCGCCGGCCCCTCAGGGTCGATAGCCCCGTCCGTGTCCGCCAGCCCCTCACGGTCGGCTGCCCCGTTCGTGTCCGCCAGCCCCTCAGGGCCGGGTGCCCCATTCGTGTCCGCCAGCCCCTGAAGGCCGGCTGCCTCGTCCATGTCCCTCAGCCCCTGAGGGCCGGCTCCCCCGTCTATGTGCGCAGACCTTCCGGGCCGAGTGCCCCGTTTGGGTCCGCCAGCCCCGTGGGGCCGGCTACCCTGTCTGTGTCCGCCAGCCCCTCCAGGCCAGCTTCACCATCCATGTCCGCCAATCCCTCCGAGCCGGCAGCCCCATCCATATCCGCCAACCCCTCCTGGCCGGTCGTCCTATTCGTGTCCGCCAGCCCCTCTGGGTCGGTTGCTCTGTACGCGTCCGCCAACCCCTCAGGGCCAGCTGTCCCGTCCGTGTCAACACGCTACACACGTGGTCCGGGCAAGAGCCTTGGACCAAGGCCGACAGTGAGCATTGAGGCTACCTCCTCACACACTCTCGCGCCACAACCCCCTGTCACCCCACGAGACTCCTTGCCTCCTATCAGACCCACTTCCTGAGTCATGAGTGGAGACCCCGACACCAAGGCACTTGGCTTGGCCACACCGTCAATCATCACTGACCTACATCTAGGATCAGCTTTGGGTTATGCCTTGCTCCACCAGGAGCACCGGTATGCCGTCGCGGCCACGCTCATACGTATGCCACCAGGAGCGCGGTACACACACGCCCTTACAGTCCGCCCCACGGAGCGACCAGATGATCCAACTACCCTATGTGAGGCTTTGGCGTCTCCCGAGGCTGCTCACTGGGAGGCTGCATGTGCCGACGAGCTTGCTGCCATTCCGCAACATCAAGTCCATGAGCTCGTCGACCTCCCCCCGGGCCGTAAGGTCATCGGTGCTAAGTGGGTTCTCTGAAAAACGAGGAAGCCAGATGGGTCCCTGGACAAGTACAAGTCCCGTCTTATAGCCAAGGGGTTTGCTCATGTCCCTAGGATTTACTATGACCAGATCTTCGCCCCGGCCGGCCGGTTCTCCACTAGTCGAGCGTTGTTTAGCCTGGTTGCCCAACACGCGTAGGAACTCCATCAGATAGATGTGAGCAACGCCTTTCTCCATGGCTTACTAGAGGGCGAGGAGCTCTACATGGCGCAACCTCCAGGCTTCGACTATGGCTCAGGCAAGGTCTGGAAGCTGCAAAAGGCCCATTATGGCCTGAAGCAGTCACCTCGCTACTGGAACCAGGAGATCAGTCGTACGCTTCTCAGCGGCGGCCTCTTTCGCAGCTCTACGGACCCCGCGCTGTTCATCAGACCACGAGGTCAGACACTTGTCGCTGTCCTTGTCTACGACAACGACCTGGTCATCACATCGCCGGATGCAGCTACCATCCAGCGGATCAAGGACCTGCTGCATGCTACCTACCAGATAAAGGACCTCTGGTCAGCACGAGTCTTTTTGGGCATGGAGCTTGAGCATGATTGCTCTATGGGCATCCTGCATGTCCATCTTGCCGCCTACGTCCAGACCTTGTCTGAGCGCTTTGCTGAGGACCTGCCCCTCGTGCCAATAGTATCCTAACCCATGTCGTCAGATGGTCAAACGATGCTCAAGATCTCTCATCCAGCCATAGTGGGGGAGCCAGTAGACGTGACCACGTATTTACGCGTCATCGGGTCACTCATGTTCGTGGCGACGACGACGCGTCCAGACATAGCGTTCGAAGTCAACCTCTTGGCACTGTTCTCTTAGGAGCCACGTCACCTCCACTTTGTGGCCACGATCCGAGTACTGCGCTATGTCATCTCTACCCTACGGCGAGGCATCATGTTATGTTAATAGTCGTCCGTTGTAGCAACGGGATACACCGACACTGACTGGGCCGACTGTCCGGACGGTAAGAGTCGTACTGGCTCTTTCTTTCTTGTTGGCGGCACGGTTGTGTGCTGGCGGCAAGCAGGGCTGCATTGCGTGTAGCATTGCTTAGGCTGAGTATGTGGCCATTCGCTCTGGTGCTTGTGAGAGCATGTGGCTGCGCCGCCTGATGTCCGAGTTGCCTCAGTTAGTCCCGTCCATCACGCTGCACTCTGACAATGAAAGTGCCATGGCTATTACCGACAATGACGGTGTGCATAACACTCGCACAAAGCACATCAATGTCGACTATCACTATGTGCATTCGTTGTTGCATAACGACAGCATGAACATTGTGTGCATTGAGACAACACGGTAGTTGGCTGACTTCTTGACCAAGGGACTGAAGCATGACTCGTTCAAGAAGGCTGTGAATGCGGTCGGTGTGCGGACGTGAGGTTCTCTATCTCTCTCTCTCTCTCTCTCTCTCTCTCTCTCTCTCTCTCGCTCTCTCTCTCTCTCTCTCTCTCTCTCTCTCTATCTCTCTCTCTCTCTCTCTGTCTCTCTCTCTCTCTCTCTCTCTCAATCTCTATTTTTCTCGCTCTCTCTCTCTTTCTCTCTCTCTCTCTCTCTCTCTCTCTCTCTCTCTCTCTCTCTCTCTCTCTCTCTCTCTCTCTCTCTCTCTCTCTTGCTCTCTCCCCCTCTCTCTCTCTCTCTCTCTCTCTTTCTCTCTGTCCGCTGGGTCTCTCTGCTCTCTGCCTGTCTATGTGCACTGTGCCTGTGAGTCGTGGGGGAGTGTTGGTCGTTCACACATCTCTCACTTCTGCTCTGTTGTGTCCTCCTAGCTTGTGTAAATCGACGTGCAGATGACTGACGGTGAAACGCGATCCTGTTGGGGTGTCATCTTGTGGAGCCAATGCACGCTAAGGCATAGCTTGCTCGAATATCCTCCTTCCAACGTGCTCAGCTCCATCGGCAGACCTCCTCGGCAATCGTGTCGCCAGCAGTCACTGTCGCTGCATATGCTGTCTGCACACATTCATCGTCGTGTCTGATTGCACTGTTGCGTTTGCATTGCCATACTATGCCTAGGGTCCAAGTTTCATGACTTTCGAGCACTATTGGTATCGGGGTTCAACGTAGACACTACCTGGGTTTAGGTAGTCATAAGTCCTCACTGCTAGTTGTTCTAGCCGATTCTGACTACTAGAATATGTTTGCAGCGTGTGTATTGTGGTAAGGTCCAGTTTTCTGGCAAAACTGACGACACTCTGGTTTTGGGCTGTCGACCTTCTGCCAAGGCTCACCGAGAAAACCTTGCCTGCCAGAAAATAGGTCTTTTTTCTAGACTGGCTTTAAAACGGAGTAACAAGCTCTACAGAGCTGGGGGGGAGCTAGAATTTGGAGGGGTCTCCCATTGTTGCTCATTCTCAGTTCTTAATCAATCATTTCTAGTTTTCAGCTGTTGTCTGGCGCTAACTCTAGTGCGCACGCAGTTCTAGGTGAAGAAAGCTCTCAGACTTAGGCTCTGGTGCACCAAATTGAGGGGGCAACAAAAGCAACGAGCGTGGGTTCCCGCGCGCTGCATCAACGTGCTGCCAGAGGATATTTCTAGCTCCAACATGCTACAATGTGCTAGGTTCTTGCACGGGCGCTCCGTACTTTTCTTGGAATCTCTATTTTGAGTTTTCTCAGTTTCATCGCTTTTGAGCCCGATTCACATGTTTTGGATTGCACATCCACCGAAAGTTGTCGGACTTGTGCGTATAGACGCTCATACAATCTGGCCTGCGAGACTTCATCTTTTCTGCATTGTACTTGGATGCATTTGCGCATGATAACGCCCCAAACAATTACTTGGGTCGCTCTTAGGACAAGTTATCTTTGCCATGAGCATCCCCCGGTGTGCTTTGTAGAGCGTATTTACGCTCCATGCCTGTCCTTTCGGCATCACCCTCTACATTCTATGTATTCCCTGCATGTTCATGCTTCTTAATTACCACACGTAAGGCTAGGAAGCTTCCTGGACTCCTCTGATGTCTGAGGTGAGGCACTACATTGTCTCTAGCTTCACCAATGTGTTTTGAGGAAGATTCTTTTCTCGGTGAGTGCCGAGGGCAGGAGGAGGTAAGTTAACCATGGACGACTCTTGTGGAGATTCTCACATCCTTCCTTCATTGAAAAACATTGAAAGAGTGATGACGACACATACG
>SZWC01011191.1:67938-94525 GCA_023375785.1 Penium margaritaceum | reverse complement strand
CTCGCGACAGCAAGCCCCTCCCGACGACTCTCGGAAGCTGTCGCCACGAAAGCGGCCGACAACTATGGCCTGCGCACCGTCACGTCTTACTCTCGCGAGACATCGCTGCACCGGCCGATTGGGGGGGTAGGGGGGAGGGGGTGGGTGGGTTGAAAGGCTCTGGGTTCCCTTGTATCTGTGTTTACGCTTGTGATGTTCAGAAGCAATTAGGCTCGAAGGCAGCGGGTTGAAATGTTCCGAGGCTTTACAATCTCATGGTAGTTCTCTTGTTTTCATCTGGTGACGGGATTGGGACAAACACTCGTCAGCAAGCCCAGCATGAGGCCGGCCGTGAGCCTGACCGGTCCGCCGGCATACTTCTTGCCAACAGCAAAAGATGGGGAGCAGGCACTGTGCCTGTGGATTGGGGCGGCCCGTCCCACTGGACAAGCATGGAAAGCCCTACGTACCTCGAGCCTAGGCGGGTCCCTGTGCCCCCTCGTGGGAGACTCTGCAGCGCGACGGCGAACCACGTGGTAGGCGGTTGACAGAAACATGTGTCCGTGGGTTGAGAGGAAGCGGCGTGGAGCGGCGGCGGCAGGGACACGCCTCGCGATAGCTGCGGCGGGCATTAGAGTGAACGGATCCAAAACGGTTTCTCCGGTGACAGGGACCCGGCCAGAGGTGCCAAAACCTGAGAGCAGAGAGGAGCGACCAGTGGAACGGAAGTGGAGTGGAACGACGAGGCAAGGAGCCGGTGGGCAAGCAAGGCACAGCGACGGCGGTTGGGCGTGGGCGTGGGGCAGCGACAGGCGGCGTCAGCAACGATGACCAGGCCAGGGCTAGAATATCCGGAGCGAGCGGTGGTGGCACCTGCGCTGCAGTCCGCCTGCCTGCGGCGACGGTGGCAGTGGACAGCCGGGCTGCGGTGGCGGGGCCAGCAGGCCCGTCGGCGCGAGGTGGCAAGGGGACGGCGGGTGAGTCAGACGCAGCAGCAGCACGTGACGGCGAAGCCGGCGGACGCAGCAACAGCAGCAAGCTTCCTCGACGAGCCCCGAGGTCCGCGCCCTTTTTCCCTCGAGCTGGGCCAGTAGTTTCGCCACTGCGTGATCCTACCTGCTTTTCGGCTGCCCCGAGGCCTCGTGGTCTGCCCGGGCTCCGCCGCTGGGGTCAGCTGCAGACCCCGCCGAAGTGTCTGGGACACAAAGCACTATCAGCCGTTGAGTTTGCGATGCGAATCCCCCTTGTGAAGTGAGGAGTGCCAGAAGAAAACGCGTAATTTTCGGTAACGATTTTCTCTCGCAGGCCGCCTCTGATCTTGGGCAGGTCTTCCTGCCCGCCGAGCTGCCACGAGCACGTCGCTGGGCCAGCGGAGGTCCTGTTGACATTCCGTGCAGGAGTTCCCCATTCGAGTTCACAAGCTCCCTGAGATACAGCGCGTTCCTATGGAGGAAAACGCAAATTTAGCGGGGTTTTGAAAAGGGCACGCAAAAATGACGACTCGGTGGAGTGGCACCCAAAAATGACGACTTCCTGGCGGGGCACGCAAAAATGATGGCTCGGTGGAGGAGCACACAAAAATGACGACTTCCTGGCGGGGCACGCAAAAATACCCTAGTAATCGTTAATTTCGATATTAATAGTTCCTACACTAGTTGAAATCCGTCGAAAACGAACCTTCGTCGAATTCAAAAGTACAACCTGAATAATTACAGAAGTCATTCGTCGAATTCAATGAACTACCTACTCTTTTTCATTGCACTTTCACTGGGGTTCATGAGCAAATGTTTTTTGCACGTACAATGTCTTGTGTGTGTTTTTTTCGAGGGTCGGTGTTCAAGTGTGGTGCGAGAGGCCGAATCAAGCCTGACAGGTCGATTACGACCAGCCAAACTCCACCAATCCGGCCGTTCGAAGTTCCGAGCGGCCGATTTGACCGTTCGGAACTTCAAATGGCCGAGCCAGCTTCAAAATATGCTTGAACAAAACACTCAGCTAGACTTTCCGTCAAAAGAAAAAAACTCACTTGCCCCTTTCGTCGAATTTAACATACCACCACCCTTTTTTCGACGAAATCAAAAGTACACCCTAAATAATTCCAAAACGGTAAAAACTTCGTCGAATTTATTATGAAACAGCTCATTCGTCAAATTCAATGATCACTGGGGTAACAACTTCCTGGCAGGGCACGCAAAAATGACGAAAATCAGATGTGCCACTTTTTGAAAGGGCACTCAAAAATGACAGCTTTGTCGTGGTTGCGCCACATCAGCATATTGTCCATGGAAACAACTATGTAGAAAGAGTGTCTATCTTCACCGTTCTCTCACTGTAAAAGTGTAGTGTCTTTTCTTTAGTGTGCTCATGAAAGATCGCATATGGTCTTTGCAGTTCGATAAAACGCGCCCTCCGATTTCCTTACCATTTGATCTCTCGCTTGAAGTTGCCGTCAACCTCTTCTACTCCGAACTCTTCGTCAACAAACACAAAAGTAGCATTGTTTTGAGAGGGCACACAAAAATGACACATTCTGTAAGAGCACACAAACATGACACTTTTTTAGAATACATAAAAAACGTAACATTTCACATATGGTACCTATTCATGTCAAAACTTCACATCTTGTAAACTTCAAAGTGCACATCGTAATGACCCTCCTCGCTTAAAATGTTCAAATACGTCTTCCTCACCACAAGCGGCTTCTTATGTATTAAAAAGATGGATCATTATTGTATTTTTCTTGATGATTCTTCTCTTTTTAGGGTTGGTACAAGGAATGGCGTGGGATTTAGTGAAATTTACACATGAAAAGTCTTGGAAAACCTCTAAACCATACATATTGCATATTCTACCCCCTTCTCCATTTCAATGAACATGTAATATGTATGGTTTAGAGATTTTCCAAGACTTTTCATGTATAAATTTCACTAAAACCCACGCCATTCCTTGTACCAACCCTAAATGGAGAAGAAGCATAAGAAAAACACAATAATGATCCCTCATTTTTTATACATAAGAAGGGACTTGTGGTGAGGAGAACGTATTTCAAAATTTAAAGCAAGGGGGGTCATTATAATGTGCACTTTGATATTTATAAGATGTGAAACGTTACGTCAATAGGTGCCATATGTGAAAAGTTACATTTTTTATGTATTCTGAAAAAGTGTCATGTTGGTGTGCTCTTACAAAATGTTTCATTATTCTGTGCCCTCTCAAAAACGATGCTACTTTTTTGTTTTTTGGTGAAGCGTTTGGAGTAGAAAAGGTTGACGGCAACTTCAAGCGAGAGATCAAATGGTAAGGAAATCGGAGGATGCGTTTTATCGAACTGAAAAGACCATATGCGATCTTTCATGAGCACACAAAAGAAAAGACACTACACTTTTACAGTGAGAGAACGATGAATATAGACACACCTTCTACATAATTGTTTCCATGGATAGTATGCTGATGTGGCGCAACCACGGCAAAGTTGTCATTTTTTAGTGCCCTTTCGAAAAGTGGCACATCTACTTTTCGTCATTTTTGCATGCCGTGCCAGGAAGTCGTCATTTTTGCGTGCCCCGCCAGGAAGTCGTCATTTTTGCGTGCCCCTCCACCGAGTCATCATTTTTGCGTGCCCTTCCAAGAAGTGGTCATTTTTGCATGCCCCTCCACCGAGTCGTCATTTTTGTGTGCCCTTTTCAAAACCTTGCTAAAATTGTGTTTTCCTCGTTCCTATGTCCATTTTCAATCTCTTCGGTCTTGATAAGCGGAATGTTCAATTCATGTTTCATTCTCTTCTGGCTGCCGCGAAATGAAACTATGTGCGGCTCGACGATCATAGTGCTTAACCACAAAAATCAAGTTTTTTTGGCTATCAACTAGCGTGTGCAAAGGTTTCCGCAACCACCTCTTACTTTTCATTCAAAACTGGACACTTGGCTCCTGGTGTGGAGTGTCTTCCTGCTTGCACAACAGAAAGCATAGAGGAGTCGTTATTACGGTAGTAAAGAATCCTTGTTAACATTCAGAATGAAAAACAAATAGATATCCACTGCAAAGACAGTGAAGATGCACTCTTAGGTCGCAACTGCAATCCCTTGGAACATGCGGACGTGGGAGAGCACAATCTTCTACTTCATACTCGGATCAGAAAATAAGTCGTCTGAATTTCAACTTAAAATTTTCATTTATCGTGAAAGCGACAGCCACTACGCAGCACTCAACCCTCAATGGCTTTCAGAAGTTTCTAGTCAAGTTGTCAAAGTTGTGCAGAAACTACCTCTTTAGGCCTTCACATCGACAGCCCAAAAACGGGGCATTCTAGAAGTCTTATTCCACATGTGAACTTCACTCCCAACCCACCGACAACAAGCTGGCATTTTCCTGTTCCTCCATACGAAATTGTCTTTCAGTACATATTCTTATACGTTCATGCACGTCCATGTACATGTTATGTGGCCTCACTGAGTTGCTCATAGATTCACTTCTTTTTAACCAGAAGAGAATCAAGCGTCAATTGAAGGACAACATTCTCAAGGAAGTGAATAAGCAATTAGTCATGATCCGGTGTAGGATTGGCCAAATCATTATGATGCATAAAAGATGAAGTAATAGAGGCACATCAACATAATCCATTTTTTCATGTATTTTGCACATGATGGATACAAAACGTTCACAAAATGAATGTTTGAACAAGCAAAACAGTTTCTTCCATCTCATCAGTAATTACCCTTGCCTCGCACGCACAAGGCCTACATACGAACCTATACAAAATGTTAATGATGACACAATAATGTATCAAGGGAACAATAAATATCTTAATAAACCTTTCTAAAGGAATCATTTCAGTGATAAATATAATGGAAAACGGTCTTTGAACTTACGAACATGCATGTTAAGAAAGACGACAACTTCTAATCAATGAGGAGTATTCACACGAGTGATACTTTCCATAAGGCCATAAGATTCCATGGAACATGATTTAATTTTTTTAGTCATGTCAAATTGTGTGCATGGTCCCTCACACTACCCTTCACATCTTTCATATTTCAATTGCTTGTTAGAGCATAACCTAACTGATTTTGTTGTAAATGGAATAGTAATTGACGAAAAATTAGACCATCTAATACCACTACATCCAGATAAAAAAATCAACATCATGGATTTCAAGCATGTAATGAGCACACACATCAATTCAATAAAAAATAGGGTAACTGGTTTCATAAAACACACAAACTTTAACATTTTATCTAAATAAAGAGGTTATGTGGAGAATTCAATCCATACCCAGCTGCTCCTTGATTTCGATATTAAATTTTTTCCCTAGTCAAAAGTTGCTGAATTTGATGTGCTCGTCGATTTCAAGGGACTATTAAATTCGCATAAAACCCTCTTCGTCGAATTCTAGGGTCGACCTTGTGGTTTTGCCTCTTGAGGGGCTAGGTGGCTCTGCTCCTTTATTTTGGTGTGGATTAACATGATACGAAACGTAGACGGTTGAGAAAAACAATTCGGCACTTTGAAAGACAAGAACGATTACGATGCGAACATTTGGAAAGTCAAACAGTCAACCATGGAGCGAGAGCAAGGGAAAAACACTTTTTCTTTGCACTTATAAGCACAAACGCATGTGACATGATAAAATCTATTCTACGACATCCTCCTCATCACACGGCTCGTCATGGAACAGCAGCTTGCCTGCGTATGGGGCAGCATCACGACGGAATGCCGGATCGAAAACACGAGTGAAACCCGAGCGAGTCCATGCGTTCTTGACCAACAGCTCCGCCTCACGGATGTAATCCCATGCATCCAGGAACCATGAGCATGCTTCCTCCTTGAGATCTTTCATGCCGATGTGCATCGTCCCCCCCTCACGACTACGCTCCGCACCCCACATCGAAAACAGTTCTTCCAGTTTGTTCTTCAACAACCGTATGATGCCCACGTCAGCAGGCTGATCTTTCGACGTGCATCCTCCTGGAATGTACACAGTGTGGATGAACTTGAAGTTGTCCTACAGCCAGAGCTGGAAAAAAGCGGACGCATGCGGATGCCAGGTGTCGAGCACGAGCAGCAGATCTGCCTCGCCTTTGCGGACCCCAAGCGCCGCAGACGTCCGCTTGTAGTACGGGTGGACGATGGTGCAAATCCACTCCTTTGTCGTGTCAGCGTTGGCCCAATGGGAGGGCGTGCACGTCAGATTCCAACCGGCGTTGACAAGGGCCTGGGCGTGGTCTCCACGTGGAAGACAGCGAGAGGTCTTCCCGCCGAAAATCAACTGCATTAGCAGGAGGTCACCGGTCATGGACGATGTGACAAGCGTGGTGATGGCACGTTTGTCCTCGAGGCCCACGATCTGGATGTCCTCGGACCCCGTAGACGCGTACGTGTGACCTGCTAAGGGAAGAAGGTATATGCCGGTGTGATCCCCGTTGAGCACCATGAAAGGTTTGATGCCGTACAGGTTCACCATGCATGCTGCACTGCGATGGAAAGTCAGGATCTTGGTCTCGTAGTCATCTAGCACTTTTTGTGCAGCAATAGTTCTGCTACGCCACGTCCACCCAAGCTCTCTCTTTATCAAACGACGGACCCACAACCGAGCAAAAGCACGTGTGCCCATCCGTTCAAGCTCATCTCGGGCGTGGCGTGCAATGACTCCACGAATTTCTCGACGGATAATCTTGGAGTTCAGGGCGTGCCCAGCCGACCGAGCATCCTGGAGCGTTGATTTAATCTCATCAACGATCTCAGGGTGCTCGTCGAGCCAAGCACTTTTACCTAGGCACCCATGTTTCTGCTTCTTCTCTCCGATAGGCGCAGATGGTGTAGTAACAATAGACACAAGCACCGCACCCTCCTACTATTTTTTCACTACTTTTGTACCATCCACAAACCAACCCGAAACAGTGCTAGGTGCAAGTCTGTCGTACACAGAGTACCCATTTGGAGTCCTCAAAGTTTTACGAAGATGCATCACAGCGACGTACGCCGTTGGATGAGTCTTGTACGCCTTGAAAATAGTCTTGAAGTGGCCACTCCCGAACCAGTCGCAGTACCGGCCACGCTTCTTCGAAGTTGCCGATGATGCAGCTGAGGTGGGCGTCGTTGACTCGGAAAGGTGCATCGCGAGGCACTCCGTGTCCGTCGAATCGTTGGAGGACTACTCCTTTGCCCCACTTGACGTTTTGGAGGACTCCGATGATGACGATGCCACACTGCTCAAAATGACGTGCACCACTGGCAGCTTCGGGGAACCAATGGAAAGCGACCCCGTGTGTAGTCTCGTTTGCGGAGGACATGAGGAAGGGCAGGACTGCATCCTTGGGAGTCGTGCCCTCGTCGTCGTTGAAGCGCGGACGAGGGGGTGACGCGTCCACGCGCGCTATACCCTTCTCGGCTGCTGTAAAACGACGTGCACGAGGGGGAAAGAGGGAAGAAGCAGGTCGTGGAGCAGCAGCAGTTGACGTGCTTGCTCCTGGCGCGTAGTTCGTGAACTTGCGAGGTGGACACGACGACAACGTGGCGTTACACGCATTGTCCTTGTCCGCCGGAGCAGCGAGTACAGACAGCGGAGAGTCGGCGTACGTGCCGACGAAGTCGTCGTGCATGCGCGGAGCCTCCGTGTTGTCAAACGTTAGCTGCGTACGCTTCCGCGGACGTCCAACAGGACGTCTCGTTGGCACGGGGCATGGAGGAGGACCTTGACGAGTGGCCTCGTGTAGACGCCGAGTCCTCTCGTCGGCGGACACCTTCCTCAGAAAACGGTCCATGGTGGCTGAGGGAAGCATGAAGTTGAGATGTGGTGGAAGTTCGTTGTGTAGCTGCTGTTGCCCACGGTCTTCTTGTCTTTGTGAAGACAGGACGGCCTTAGGCAAGGGCAGCTCAACACTACGCGCATTGGTTTTGCATGCGCTCTTACGGCCACCACCGTTGTCGCGCGGATGACCATTACGCGACTTCTTTTTTGGACTCGACACTTGCACGCGCACTCTAATGGCCGCACAACGTCGAAATTAACGAACACGACGGAATTGAACTCGACCTGAAATCGAATATAAGGACCATGCATAAGCTGCTGGATGAAATTAACGGAACACGAACATAATTGAACCCTGGTCCAAAATTCAAGATTCTTAAATTCATAAAAAAACCCGTCATCGAGATCAGTGAGCAGTAGGGTACTGTATGGAAGGATGCATACCGTGCATGAAAAATATGAAATAACCCAAATACGACGAAGATAAGAGGAAATCAATGAAAATAAAAAGATGTTTAGAAAAGAGACTTATGCACTGAAATGGTAATCCATGTCACAAAATACAATGATGGAAAGGTTATATGCCTCCTTAGATAAGGAGGTATACAACCAAGCCAATGGTTGGCTTGGTTAATAACTTGCATTTTTTCTATAATCACCAAACGTGATGGAAAGTGATGAAATAATCTATTTCTAACATTTCAACATTGTTATTGATTTTAATCCTCTAAGAACAAGTGTAAGGAACAAGCTCTGTCTAACAAAGGTACCACATAAGCAAGGACTCAAATGTAGAATTTTTACATGTATCACCTACATATCTAATCAGATCAAAGATATTCGAACATTTAATGTTACATCAGAATGAAAAAAATGATAAAAATTTAATGTAATCTATTCATCAAATGTACATGAAATGTTGATAATATCATTATAAGGATAAACATAATGAATCATTGTGATTGAAATCATAATTCACCTATAGTTTTAAATAGATAACTTAGATATATTAAATTATTCTCACCTAAACAATGGAAAAACCTCAAAAGGGTTCAACTCTAACCTTTTATATGTATGAACTGATGTTTTGCATAATGTTTCCTCTTCCAAACAAATGGCAATATGCAAACAAATGTACAAAAATACTAAATACTTTATTTCTATTATAGTGTAAGTATTCATGGAAGTTGTACAATCATTAGAATTTTAACCATGTTCATTGAAGATTCAGTTGTAATTGTATTAACAAGTTGATTTATTTTCACAAAACTATAAGAAACTTTCAAGTAATCAATTTCAATCTCAGATAATGAATCCAATTTGTTCATCATAAAAAGTGAAACATTATAATCAAATCTATTGATTTTACTTGAGGAATTATTTAACAGCCCCATTATTTCTCATGCAATGGATATTATGGTTTACTCTGTGTTTTTATTTACTAATCCTTCAATATAATGGGGCCACAATTATTCCCTTTCACCAATAATGTTTATCTTTAGTCAACTCATACTTTTGCATCAAACGTCAATGGTTTCTAATAAACATAATCATGATATCAATGGGTTGAATCTAATCATTTCTTTAGTTACTAGGTGTACTTAGTTTTCCATTATAATCCAGAAGTGCAAGGTCTATAGCACCAACGTTTTCATTATTTGACAAAAATCCATGCTCCCCTTTACCATACCTTTTGTAATGGGTTCAAGAAGAAATATAATATCTGAATTAATAAAAGACCTGTTTCATGATGAAAATGAAAATAAAACAGAATTGAAGATAAATTTATTCATATCACTCCCAAAGAAAAAAGATAAACCAACCTAAGGTTTGAATGGAATGTTTGATGGAGGTTAGATTTGAGGCTTTGTATGCATTTGCTCCCTATGGTGCAAACATTCCTTACCCCCCACTACAGAGAAGAGGAATCTAAAAGGTTTGAACCAGGAAACCTAATTTGAGTTAAGAGAAAAATTCGTAGACATACTTTCTTATTGAGATTTTTTTAAGTGCATGTTCAAGAGCACTCTAAGGTTACCCTAATTAGAAGTGAAAACATAATTTCCTCCAACTTTGGGGATCATCATAAGCCATGTGAAAATGATCTGTAGATGTCTTCTTAGTAAGATCATTCATGTTCCATCCTCTAGTGTTTTGTTTTCAACGAGAATCCATGAAAACGAAATTCTTGAAATTGTTATAGATGTGAATTCACTTCCATTTGCATTGATTACTCCAATCTTCCCCCACATAGGTCAAAATGATGGGTTATTACACCCCATTAGAACTCATGCTTGAACAAAGCACATCATTCTTTGAGCATGGGAAACATGTGGGAATTTTGTTTCTTTTTTACCAAGGAGGATAACCATGTTCGTCACTATCTTCATATAATGGGGATCAATTCTACATCATTACATAACATAGTGGTGTTGCCCATCGTAAATTGTTTTATTCCAATTTTTTGTTTCAAATTGCATCAACAATGGGTACATTATTTGCTTTTGTGGAGATTATCATGGACATCACTACATGAATTTCATTGTTATTGTATTTGATAAGAAAATTATTTTTATTTTGAAACCATGTAATGATTTGAGGTGACTTTCACTAACATTAAAGTCAAGTTTTTTCTTGTCAGTTTCAATTCACAACGTTTCTCGATGTAACAATTGACTCATTTAGCCTTCCTATAAGCTTATTAAACTGACGGTCACATTTTTCAATGTACAAAAGAGTGTTTAGTTTTGCATCCCCAATGTTTAGAACTTCGTGGTGTGGCTCTTTGACCACAAAATTTGTTTTATTACTACAGGTTCTTCCTTCCCCCTCACATACACCCACACCCCATATTTTACCATCAAAAACCTGATTGGCCTACCAATTAAACTACACTTTCACATTCCCCATCCCTCACTCTCGTCGGTTGTATCCCTCGAAGTAAACCCCATCAACCTCACTCTCCGCGCCCATCCATGGGCTAGAGCATCTCAAATCCAAGGAAATGTCCTCACCCCATTTTGCATCTCTTCCAAGGACAAAATGATATGATTACAAGATTGGCCTGCAGTCCCATCCCATGGATTTGCACATAGACTCTTGTTCTTGACCATAATATACCACCGCTTCCTTTAGCGACATAAAATCACTCCATCCTATGAGTCAAACGAGTGAAAAATTCCCTGGCTCCCTATTTGACGGGCACTCTATTCGGAAAAAACGTTTTTTCCTTCCTCTAGACCTTCGCCCAAAAAAATTGAAAATTAAGATCATGTTTTTCTCTTTACCAGTCGTCGTTCGCACCCATCATCGTCGTAGTGGAACGAGTGAATGCCCCTTTTGTGCGGAAGAGGACACGATAAAACATTGTTTCCTCATTTTCTGTCGCTTATACCCTCTCTGAAAGTGGATGGACACCTTCAACACCTCATTCTCTAATACATCCATCATGACCTTAGACCTACTTTCCGGCCCCTTGAAGCCCAAAGCCTTTGGTGTTGCCTGGTTGATCTATTGAGCTACCTCATTCCGCCTCATGTGACAAGAACGTTGGGTAGAACCTACCTTCTCATCCTTAGCTAAGATCATTACTGCTTTTGGAAGAGCCTTCCAAAGACATACCGTAGTAAGAGGCATATTCCCTCATGTTTTCACTTTGAATTTCAGTGCTCGTTACATTCTCTCATATTCATGTGCTTTGGAATTTTGTAGGTGCACGCCCAAAACCCTCCGAGGAAAACATAGGAAAATCCATATTCATCCATTGTTCATATCGGACTGTGCACGTTTCGGCGACACATCACTTTGAACTTCGAAATTGAAACTACGAGCGCGCAATTGATGCTTTCCAAGTAGCCAATTGTCATCCGATGTTCGTGTCTAGCCTTTGTAGACGTGACTCGGCTTCAGGAGTTGGAGGCGAAGGACTTCATTACTCCGGCCTGACCATGGATGTCTATTCTGCACTGTTCAGTTTTCTTTTAACCACATAGAATTGTCCTTAACCATGTCGCAACTTGTTATTGAATTGAACCCAGGCAAAAACAAAGTGAGGGAACATGCCTCTAAGTACGGTATATGGCTTGTGTGTACTTTGATCTCTTAAGAAAACTCTAAATGCACGCGTGCAAAACTCAAATCCATTGAAGACGACTTTGCCTTGGCCCTCGTCTCTAACTTCGTTCTCCACAACAAAGACTGTCGACTATCTCTAAGCTCCTGTTTCGCTCCGTGGTGGAAATGCCCGGATTTCTTCCTTTCTTCCTGACTTACAAACTTGGGGGGGCTGGTTCAACTCCCGGGCTTGTTTGGTGCTTAGGTAGTCCACTTGGTTACTACCAGGGGTAAAAGGAATCATTTTTTAGTTCAAGCTAGTCATCTACCTAGTGTTGCAGGGCGATGTCGTTTTTGGAGGAAGATCTGGACTGCAACTGCGTCCTGGTAGACCCGGCGATGAACACCTTCTCAGTTTTTGCTTTCACTTTCGGCTTTGTTGTTTGTGGTTATTGATTTTGGTTGCCTTGTTATCTTCAGCATAACTGTGCTTGTAGAACGATAATTCATTGAACCCAACCCGCTAACTGTACCCCTAACGGCTTCGGGGCCTGGAACGTGTCCATTCCGTCGCTCGTACGTTCCTCATCCGGCACTCGATGTTAGTGTTTCGTTCTCTTCCCGCTTCATTCAGATCAATATGAATGCGCTTTGAGAAGAAAAACCGGTTGCGATGTGCCACCATATTTCGTGTGATGATAGTGAATGGCTGACGGTGAATAGCAGTTCTACTGGAGTAAGAGAAGGCATGCACGGTGCCGCAGTCGACATAGATCCTGAAGACGAAGCTTTGTACTTTTATGTTCTGACCATGGACCAACCTCGAAAAGCATTTGTTAACTCGGTTTTCTAGGCGGTCGTCAAATGCAAGGTTCACGTCGGAGCGAAACGGTTCCGGTCCGGCAAACAGGCATGTCGAACACACGGTCACATCTACCCATTTCTGGTGACGTGGGTTTGCACCGACTGTGAACGCCAATTTCTCCATGGTTTGCACCAGTCGTGACGCTTTCCAATGTTCCTTCGCGTTTAGACAACCACGATCGGTTTCTTTGTTTGTTTTTTATCTGCATCCATCCTTCCTGTCTTAAACGTTGTACATAACTGTCGGCTAGCTCAAAGCACTACCATTTTGGGCAGAACTCGACGTGCCTGGCTTTGGGCCAGAACTTCAAAACTTAGGCGGAACAACTCTGCTTTTCCAATCCCGCCGTTTAGATGAGACTTCAACCAGCCGATAGGCGAAACCTTGCTGCACGCACGACACGATCGAGCGTTGCTTTTGTGCCCAATCACATTCGGACTTGCTGGCGGTGACCATAGCTACGCTTTACTAGCGCACTGGCAACTGACGTGGCATATATGTCTGGCCCTCGGGACAGATTCGTCGTATGTGCGATGGCTTGCGGACGTCAGGCAATATCCACGGTAGCACGGGCGAGTTGTTGCCCAAGGGGTGCGGCTCGACTGCGTATTTCAAACCACTCTCCTACAATCCCAAAGGTGGATAGGTCCCTTCTCACGGGTGACTTCATTTCACAACGAGAGAAAACTCACGAGAGCTCACAATTGGAACTTTCAACCCGGCAAAATTACCGGTGGGGTAATGTCCGATTGCCCAAGTTTCTTACCCATACTTTTCTTACACTTGCCGAAGTTTCCTTCATACCCATTTTATCCTATTATCTATGCGTATTTTTAGCTCATCACGCATTTTCACCGGTTTTCCTCCTCTTTTGTCGTTCATTATCACATCTATCAACCGGAAGAGAAAATTGATTCATAAACATATCATAACTTTGGGTTAATCCTTTCTATAATCTCACTCATTCCTCCTAAATGTGGCACCTAGATAATGAACAAGTAGAAGTTGTGCGGCAAAGGTCGGTTTGACAAATGGTAAAACGAAAAACTTTCTGAGTATTCGTAGGTGTATTCCAATTATGCATCTTGGAAATTTAGGGCGTTTATACACACATCCAGAAACAATAATAACACATGCATGGAGTCAGCACTGCTCAGAACCAGCAACATCGTGTCTGGTCGTTTATGAAACTGTAGTCGTGTATGAATTGGTTTTGTAAAAATCAAGGCTCTTCTATGAATTCAAGCAGCTTCTTCAATGAATGGACGGAAAAATATCTAAATTTCGATACGGTTCGTTACAACTTTATCAGACGTTCATAGCGTGGTCGAAGCTATCACAATCTTCTGCCATAAAACAACGGGAGTATGAGCACCGCTAAGAAGCTTCCTAGCCTTGTTGTTGCTCTTGTGGTGAAGCTTTCCAATCTGCTGACCCGCTAATAAGCAAGCACGTGCAAGAAATAGCAACTGTTGGGTTGGGAAGACGCGCAAAGTCTCATAAACTCCAATAGCTTAGCGATGCAAAGAGGGGTAACAACTGACTGTTGTTGTGTGTGTCTTACACAGCTTACGGTGACCCCTCGGCTCATGTCCATTCACGTGCAGATCCCTGAGACTGGCGCCTGTGGCAGAAGGCTGGCGGCCGGCGGCGACGGGCGCCCAAACGACTTCCGTATTTTCTAGATTCGTGCTGTGTCACCGCACATGGGCGTGCAGCCTATCAGGACGTAGATCTCGTCTGTGCGGCCGTTCTGGTTCAAACGGCTTGTCGTTCTGACGTGTCTGCAAGGAATTATGGCCAAGACCGTGTTTTTGCCACTGTTTTGTCCTACAGGAAAATAGCGCCCTTGTGCGCCATGTGTGTGTGCACTAGGTCCGTGACGCTATTTAGGTTGCCCAGACCTCAGTTGTCATTTCTCTCTACACATTTCAACGTTTGCAGCTTATGACACTTGTGTTTGTGTCCCTAGCCCACCCCTTGTTCTCACCTCCACCTGTGTGTGCTAGTGAGTTAGCTGGCCGGCTTGTACTGCCACGCCAGCGACAGCAGTGCTAGGAAGCTGTCTCTCATGGTGTCAGAGCAGCGAGCCAGTGCTCGCACAGCTGCGTAGCAGAGACGCAGCAACCGCAGTGACAGTGAGCGGCCGCAGCCGCTGCCTTGAGGAGGAACAGCAGCAATGCCCCCTGTCTTGGCGAGAGGTCCTGGGAGGACTCACCACCGTTTCCACTTTTTCTTAATACGTCCGTGACAGTTCCGCGGCCATTCCGCGGTGGCAGCAACTGTTCCGCGGAAACTCCGCGGTGTTCCGCGACAACGAGGTCTCCGCAGCGGACGCCGCAGCTCTGCGACCGCAACGGAACCCGCCGGTGGTCCCGCGGATCCCACGCGGTCGTGCGCGGTGTTCCAAATTAGTCACTCCGCGGTGACGATACTGTGGTAGTTTCGCGTTGCTCCGCGGATCCGGGGCGTCACGCCGCAGCAGCTTCGCGGCGGTCCTGGAACACCGCCGGCGGCGCTCCAGTGAGCTGGGCGGTCGCGAGTCCGCGGCGGTTCCGCGGCGACAAAGCAGTCGGCAGTCGCAGCAGCCCCGCGGTGGTCGCGGAATGCACTGACGGGGTGCCCCGACAGTTCGCGGCACTTCGCCGCGTTCCGCACCAGCGCCATCGCGGTGACTGTGCGCGACCGCGGTGGTTGTTCATGGCACCCCGTCGCAGCTCCGCAGCTCCTCTGCACCCCTCCGCGGAGCCCATCCGCGGTAATCCGCGGTGAACTTCCGTGGTGAGGTGTACCCCGGAGGTGGTCCGCGGAGACGTTACGCGGAGGAGTTTCGCGGAGGCGAGGTTCCGCGTTGAGGTGTTCTGTAACAACAACAACAAAAAAATGGGGGGAAAGAGAAGGAGGGAGCAACCGTTCATCATGCCGAAGCAAACTCCCGCCAGCGCCACCACCGATGCAGCTGCCAAGGGCAGCTCCGACAACGGCCAACGCCGGGCGCCGCCATCATCACCACAACGGCAGCAGCAGCAGCAGCAACAGCAGCAGCAGCAGCAGCCTCTACAGCAGTAGCAGCAGCAGCAGCGACAACAGCAGCCGCCACAACAGCAACAGCAGTAGCGGCCGCCGAGCCCGATGACTTTGGCGCGTCAAGTGCGCGCGTTGGCTGACCTACAAGCAGAGAGTCGCAATACTCTGACAAAGCAGGTCGTTGAGCTGCAGGATCTGATCAGAGGCCTACTGCCTCAGCAGCAGCAGGCCCAGCAGCAGCAACAGCACCCGTCAGCAGACCCGAGCGAGGATCATCTCGCTCCCGGCAGCAATGCAGATGAGGTTGCAGAAACCCTCTCCGACTCTGGCAAGAAGGATGAGGAGGAGCTGCTGTGAGCACACCTCATCCGCCTGGAGGCACGCCGTAGAGCGCGTGAGGCCAGTGCCGCCCTCCAGGACACGAGCTCCAGCGCCAACGCCGGCCTGAGCTCGTCTCACCGCCCTCTAAGCTTTGAGGAGCTGGCTCTGCGGGCCCGCCTGGGCAAGGGGGTTCCCTCCTCTATGCCTGGTCCCGTGATGGCTTCAGCCGTCGCTCTGCCGACGGTGAAGCCACCCAAGTGGTTTGAGTCGGACCCTCCCATCTTCCAGGCTGGGAACGACTACAAATCTTGGGAGTCGTACTTTCGTATGTGGACTATGAGCGAGGGAGTCCTCGCCTACTACCTCACCCCCTACCAGGCGTCTGACCCCGCCCAGACGCAGATGGTGGTCCGCGGCGCCTCCGGTCTGATGAAGGCCGCCCCAGACTTCACCAAGGACTTCAGTCGGTTCCTTGGCGATCCGCTGACCGGCTCAGCAGCTAACCCTCGCGAGGTGTGGACACTGGCTGTCACTATTTTTTAGGGTGCCACCCTAGCCCAGACGTCCCAGCGCCTCGCCGACTTCAACTCCCTCTGCCAGACTGCTCACGATTCTGCAGCTGACTACTGGCGTCGGGCGATCCAGCTGTACGAGGAGCTCGGAGACGATGCCCCTGCGCAGTACTCCGCACTCCATATCATCCTCTACGGCATTCACCCCGACTACGCGCGTGTCTTCAGCAACTTCGACCGGACTCTGCTTCGCGACATGGCGAGGGACGGGACCCTACTGCCCTGGGCCACCATTCACTTCCTGGAGGTCGCCAGCATGGACGCCGCGAACCGCGCTCGCCGCAACACCGTTTCCACTGCAGTTGTCGCCGCATCCCCTTCCCCACTGTCTACAGCTACAACAGCCCCAGCTCAGGGAAAGAAGGGCCGGAAATCGTCAGGTCGTGGGTCCAGCGGCGGGACCAGCAGCGGCACCAGCACCAGCAGCGTCAGTCGCAACAGCAGCAGCAACAGCAGCAGCAGCGGCGGCGGCAGCAACAGCAGCAGTGGTAGCAGCGGATCCAGAAGCACAACGGGCCGCCGGCTCGTGTGCTTCAACTGCGGAGGTGACCACCGCTATCCCGACTGCACTCGTCTGAGAGGCCGCACGTTCGACTGGGCCAAGGTCACCCGTGGACTACAGCAGGCGCACGAGGCGCGCATGCGCCAGACGTCCGGTGCGACCGCCCGCTCGGCCGCCACTACCGCAGCCGTCCCAGAGGAGTCCACCGCCACAGCAGGCTCCCCCGCGGATCCCCGTGACCAGGCGCTCGCAAAACGCGACAAGACGATCGCCGAGTAGCACCAGCTTCTCGCCTTGCGCTCATCTCAGGGAGGTGCGAGTGAGTTGACTGAGTCGAGGGGTCCTACTGCCTGTGAACTGTCTGTGTCGTTGCGTGATGATGTCTGTGGTGGTCCCCGCGTCCAGCCGTGTACGTGTGACGGACCCGATGATGTGTCTTGGCTGTACGATTCTCATGTGTGCTCCGCCCGTCGTCTTGTCGTGTCCGCCACTAAGCGTCCTGCCGCCGCGCCTTGTTCCGTCGCCGAGTGCCATGTTGCCCCTTGTACGCGTGTCACCGACGCCACCTGGGTCGCTGACTCTGGCGCCACCCACTACATGACGTGTTGCCGTGACGCCTTCATCGTCTTGCACCCTCTTGGCACCTTTCGCTCTGTTCGCACTGCAGCTGGCCATGACGTCCCTGTCCACGGTGTTGGGGTTGTGCAGTTCACCGGGCCCGCTAGTCCCGTATACATCTCCGACGTCCTCTTTGTCCCTGATCTGGAACTCAGTCTGCTGTCTGTCCGTGCTTGCACCAAGATGGGCCTGGGTGTCACGCACACAGCTGCCGATGCTTGCATCTTTGTGCGTGACACCGAGGAGACCGTCCTCAGTGGGACGGTTGTCGATGATCTGTATCACATCTCTGGGTCCTGTGCGAGTGCACCCCCTTTGCTTCCGTCTCCCACTACCTGTGTCCTCGTCGCTCGTGCCCTGTCCCCCGAGCATCACCGTCTCCTGCATCGACGCCTTTGTCATGTGCACCTGGGGGCAGTCGACAGCCTGGTCCGCACTCAGCCCACTCTCGGTCTTGATGCGGCGTACTTCGAGGCGCCGCCCACGACCGACTGCCTGGCCTGTGCTGAAGGCAAAATGCGGTCCACCTATCCTGCGTCTGTCTCCAGGGCCCGTCGGCCCTTGGAGCTTGTCCACTCCGACCTCATGGGTCCGCTCCTTGTCGAGTTTCAGGAGGACCGCGGTCGCTACGTCCTGACGTTGACTGATGACTTCACGCGCATGCGCTGGGTCTACAGTCTGCGATAGAAGAGCGATGCCGCTGTTGCCGTCTGCATTTGGCTTGTCATGGCCGAGCGCCAGTCTCCCCACCTCCTTCAGACCTTTCACTCGGACCGCGGCGGCGAGTATCTCGGTGACATGGCCCGCTCCTTCACCGAGCTTGGCGTCTTCCACAACCTCTCCGTCCCCGCCATCCCCCAGCAGAACGGTGTCTCCGAGCGCTGGAATCGCACCATGGAGGATGCAGTCCGCGCCATGCGCGCGGACAGTGCCATGCCTGAGGCCTTTGCCTTCGAGGGCATGGCGTGCATGACCTGGGTCTGGATTCGTATTCTCCACGGCCCCCTCCCAGGTCACCGCACGCCCTACGAGCTGTGGTACGGGCGTCGCGCGGACCTACACCTGGCCTGCGTCTGGGGCACCCTTGCCTGCGTCTGGTTCACACCGGAGCAGCAGGGGAGCAAGCTCTCACCGCGTGGCCGCATCTGCGCCTTCGTTGGTGTCGCCCCGCAGTCGAAGGCCTGGCGGTTATGGGACCCTGAGCGCCGCCGCACCGTGGAGTCCAGTGACACTCTCTTCTTCGAGCATCTCACCTTCTGCGACCTTGCTCGCATCCACGCTCTGCGTACTGCTCATGCCCCTGGGTGTTCCGGACCTCGTACTGTGGGGGAGGCTCCTAGCACGGTTGGCCCAGTGCCCCCGTCTAGTGCGATCACTCCGTCGCCGGCACCCCCAGGGTTGTCCCCAGCAGTTGTGCCCACCGGCACCCCAAGCCCCACCCCGTCTGTGGCTCGCTCCTCTGCCCCCGACTCTCCGCTCTCGCGTGTGTCTGAGTCCGCGTCCGAGTCCGCCTCCGCGTCTGAGGCTCTTTCTGAGCCTGCGCCTGCTTCCGCGTCTAAGGGTCAGACTGACCCTCCGTCCGCATCCGTGCCTGGCTCTGAGCCGTCCTTGCCTCTGGCCGCGCCTGTGTCTGCCGTGGGCCCGCCCCCAGCTGTTGAGGCCACGCCAGCCTCGGGTAGTGCACCTGCCGTGCAGTCCACACCGGCGTGTGAGTCAGCGGCGCCCACAGCTCCTGTCCGTTGGACCCCTACACACGGGCACCCGGCGGACGTCTCCGCCCTCGTCCCACGCGCAGCGTCGTCAGCGGTGACCCGGGCACGAAGGCCCTCGGCGTGAGTGCTCACGGTCTTGCTGAAGTTACCCCTGGCTGTGCCACTGGTATGGCACTACTTGCTCATGAGCGCGGTCTTGCTCGTGACGCCGATGAGTCCATGGTGACGGTCGACCCTCCCTCTACGGCGTATGCCCTGGCTACACGCAGTGCGCCAGTGCTGTCTCCCGATCCCACCAGCCTACCAGAGGCCTTGTTAGCCCCAGACGCTGAGAAGTGGCGCGCTGCCTGCGAGGCTGAGCTCGATGCCATCCGAGAGCATGGCGTCTTTGAGCTGGTGGACTTGCCAAAGAACCGCAAGGCTATCAAGGCCAAGTGGGTTCTCCGCAAGAAGCTAAAACCGGACGGTACTGTGGAACGCTACAAAGCGCGCCTGGTAGCAAAAGGCTTCTCTCAGGTCCCAGGCGTGGACTACACCGAGACCTTGGCCCCTGTTGGTCGAATGACGACCACGCTCACTCTGGTGAGCGTGGTCGTCATGTGGCACAGCACGACTGGGAAGTCTACCAGATGGATGTCAATAACACATTCTTGAACGGGGACCTTGAGGAGGAGATCTACATGGTCCAGCCTCCCGGCTTCGAGGATGGTACCGGTCGTGTGCAAAAACATTTACGAAGACCGATCTCCGGAGCGGATATCACCAAATTAGAGTCGTCGACACCGACATCGAGAAAAAAGCATTCCGAACTCGCTACAGGCACTTTGAGCTTAAGGTCATGTCGTTCGGACTCATGAATGCCCCGATGAAATTCATGGCCGCGATGAACATTTGTGGTCGTGTCTCGACGACATCGTGGTGTACAGCCGTACCCCGGGGGATTATGATGGATACCTCCACAGAACCTTTTAGGTCTTACAAAGAGAGAAATAATAAGAAAAAATATTGAAGTGCAGCTTCGGCCGACGCTCAATCAAGTTCTTGGGCTACATCATCAATAGTGGATGAATCACCATGGACCCCAAAAGAGTGGAGGCCGTCGTCGTCCCCAGAAAATATTTGGAACATCCTGATCTTTTCATGGCTATGCAATATTTACCATCAATTTGCAAGAGATCACGCGAGAGTGTCAGCGCATCTCTCCGATCTCACCAAGAAACATTGAGTGGAATTGGGACGACAACGAACAAGAATCATTCTTGACTTTACAAAATGCTATGACCTCGATGCCTGCCCTCCAATTAGCGCATTCAACGGTAGACTACAATATGGCCACCGATGCCTTAGATTGGGCCATCGGAGCCGTTCTCCCCGAAGAGAGCAGCGGTGGGATCAACCAAACGTGTACATGTCACGCAAATTGCACGGACCGTAGTTGAACTTCACATTGCACAAGAAAGAAATGCTTGTCGTGGTGCACGCATTCAAAACATGGCAGTGCTACCTGGAATGTCCACGATGTATCATCCGCACCGACCACCATGCACAAAAAGACGTGAAGACGCAGCGGAATCTCAGTCGTTGATAGACTCGATGGATGGAGTTCCTGGAATCTAACTTTGTCTATGACATCGAGTATCGACCTGGAAAAAGAAGTCCAGCAGAAGCACTCAGCCGCCGGCCAGATCTAACGGCCGATATTACAACCTTGCAACTGGACCGAGTCTTGTACTTGTAGCAGCTTTTCACACGCGACTATGAGCTACACAATGGATACAACAGAACCAAGTTGTGGTTCGACGCACCATATTGGCGACATAGATTCACCTGACAGATGGTCCTACCCTCAAGCAGTAATTTGTGATGCATGTTGCTTGAGGAATGCCACGATACTGGCCTTGGAGGACACTTCGGCGAAGACACTGAAGAAGTTGGCCAATGACTATTGGTGGGAGCGGATGCTGACCGACGTGTCAAACGTCTCCAAAATGTGCGACATGTGCCGGAGACGAAAAGCACGACATAAAAGACCAACCGGACTATTGCAATCGTTACTTGTTCCGACGAAACCGTTGTGCGGCATCTCAATGGACTTTGTCATTGGACTACCTGCGAAACACGAGGGAGATGACGCCATCCCCCTCGTCTTTGACAGATTTCCAAAATATCGCACTCCGTCCCGACGACATCCATGGTGGCCGCGGAGGGTATTGTACGATATTTTCTCAACCACATCATGCACTCACATGGTGTACCGCATACCATCACAAGCGACAAGGATGGCCAATTCACGAACCGTTTTTAGTGCAAACCGATGACGCGATATGGGAGTCGAATTCAACTTTCGACTATATTTCATCCGCAAACCGACAGCCAAACCAAGCGCACCAACCAAATACTCGAACAGCTTCTCCGCACAATATGCGAGCCCCATGGCATTGATTGGACAGCAAAACTACCCACCACTGAACTCGCATGTAACTCTATCGTCCCTACCGCAACGGACATAGCACCGTTCGAAGTGGTCTACAGTAAACTTCCCGCCACACCAACAGGATTACAAATTTGGAGCAACATCCCCGCACTCGATACACTTCCCCGCAAATTCTCCAGCATCTAGGAAGAAACACGACAGACCCTCGCGACAACACAGGCATCAATGGAGCGAGGTACCGACAAGCATCGCAACGAAAATGTTTTTGCTGCTAGCAATGGGGTTCTCCTCGGGTCGGCAAACATCAAACTCCGCGGACAAGATTATATGAAGCTCAAACCCCGATGGTTGGAACCATTTGAGATCGATCTTATGCAATCCCTAGTGGTTGTGCAACTCAAACTCCCTAACACCATGGCAATACACCAGGTGTTCCACATCACCAGGTTGAAGCACTACCGCGACGCAAGTGAGGATTTCCCGGACCGAGACATTCCTCCATCCCACCTGGACGGCGATTCGGAGTATTGCATTGAGGACATCCTTGGCCATCGTCAACGTGGAAAGACTATAAAGCATCTAATTAAGTGGCACGACTAGGATGCCGCACAGAATAGGTGTGAGTCCTACAATAATCTATGAGACATCGGTCATCTGATCGACGGTTACTTCCGCCACTACCGGCCACAATAGCGTTACACGCCGGGACGACACGACTAAAAGGGGAGGAAGTCTTACGTACAAGACGTACACGAGTCCCTCATACTTGCGCGTGGGCATTATGATCATTACTTTTATAGTCCACAGCGCGACGACTTTTAGAGTTTTACGTCATCCGGCCGAGGGCATTTTGGTCACCTGCCGCATTCAGCGATGTTCCGTTATTGAAGCATCGGACAACTTTGACCACCTTCTAGAAGCGATGATAAAAGTATCTCGAACGATATTGCTGTTTCAATAATGCTCAGTCAACTTCTTGGCGATGCCGGATCTTTATAAAACCACGCCTCGATGTTCTTGAAGTCCCCCAATCTCTTGGGGGACACTTGTCATTGAAGTACACTTACCACCTGCTATAAATTGCTCAAGTGTCCCAAATTCCCAATCCTTGATCTGTCCCACACCTTCCCCTATTCACCATCTACGCTTCCGAAAAGCATAACACCCTTGCCTTTGTGGTCCCAACTGTGTCCATGATCTCAATTATCTCTGTTACTATACCTCTGCTCCTTGCCTTTCTATGCACCCCCTCACCTCCTATTGCCTCGTGATGGTTTTGTTTACATGCATCTCTCCTACTGGTGCTCTCCATCTCCTCTGTCTGTGATGTCTTTCTTGTCTGACTCGGGGCGGGCTGTTCTGCGGCAATCTCCAAATATGCATATGGCAGTTGTCTCACGCCCACTGGGGCATGGAGAACTCTGCCAAAATCTGTCTGAGAGGGCTCCTCCGTAGTCACCATTCCAGGTGACGATTAGACGTAGTAGACTTGGAGTTCCAGCTCAATCTTGCTTACGAGGCTCAGCGGGAGGCTGAATATTACCTCAAGGTGACTAAAGATAAACGTGTTGCCTTCACTGATGAGGTACTCGCCATTGTGCTTAAGCGCAGGCTTCTGTCCCACCTTCTAGTGCTAATTTTGGTACTAGTACATGTGCCTCTTCCATACCATTTTCCGCTAGCACCGTTGTTGTAAACTCTATTGTTGCTCATGCTACCGTCACCACTGCCGTTGTGCCATGCCAGCATGACTGCTTCTCTCAACCACCTTATCTTGGCCACAGGGCTCACCTTCTCCTCGGGCGGTGATGCCAGGGTGGCAGCTCGGAGGACGAAGGCAAGAGGGGACTGTGGCAACAGACGTGAGGTTGGAGAAATACACTAAATGAAGCATAGGAGAATGTGACAATCCAGAAGAATGTGATGGTGGTGGCAGTGATAAAGATCGTGAGGTGACAAAGGGTCGTGTTGTGGCTGCTGCGGTGGTGGCAATTGGGTAGATTCAGATGTAGCTACGGCTGATGTCTTGGATGTGGCAGTGACAAAGTTATGAAAATGCGGCCAACACCCCTGCTGGGAGAGAAGCAAAGGCGTGGTCTAAGCTGTGGTGGCTAAGACGATGGGAGAGAGGCTGTGTACCATTGTACTTGTGAGAACTATCACCATAGATTCAGCAACACTGGTGGCCGTTGTCGCAGCTACGAAGGGGAGGAAATGGTCAGCTCCAGGCCAATAGGACAGAAGCGGAGAGATTGGTTGGCGCAGAGAGGCAAAAGTCTCTGAGTGAGAGGGAGGAGGGGGCTGCCTAGATGAGTTCCTTGGAGAGGTTAACCCCCCCTCCCTTGTCTTATCTCGGGTCCACCATGGGCTACGTAGTGGCAATGAGTAAAGCTGAGGGGCTATGATGTCTTGTGCACACCTAGGGTATCATCGCCTTGAAGAGTCGAGACTGGCAATGAGGTAACTTCTTACATGTTGCGAGGATGGTCTATGCACACCATGACTGGTTGCTACCAAGAGTGGCGACAAGTAGGTCCCACGGATTGGATCTCTTAGTTGCAACAAACACGAATATAAGGAAGAAGCAAGATTGTCCCTTGCAACTAATCTAATACCAGTAGGTAGTAGAAGTGATGTGAGGGAGTGAACACAAGGTAGGAGGGAAGGCATGGGAGAGAGGAAGGCGCTATGGTTTTATTTGTAAGCTCAATTAGAACATACGAGTGTGTGTCATAGTTGGGAGGAGAAAGAGACTAGACCTGTGAGCGAGTCCCACCTCATGCACCACGCACGAGGTGTGGCCCCTGCCACCCTTACGGTTGAGCATGGTGAAGAGTTTCCCCCCTGCATGCCCAAGTGCGGCGCCAGGAGGCGCCGACAATCTGCCAGTGATAGAAAAACCCTCGCAGTTAAATCTAGAGGCTCAAGGATTGCTCAGGCCCTGAAATGGAGGATTTCCCTTGAAATTTGACAAGTTGCTGAATCCGGTGGAAGTTTTTTCACGGGATTCAGACAAGCAACGAGGGAGATATGAGCTTCCAAAGTTGGGATTTGCGCAACGGCTCTGGGAGCGGGCCGCGACTCGACTTCGAGTGAATAATCGACCGGACCGAGTAACAAATGTCCATCTGCGGATTTCGCCCCGTAAGGGCTGCCGAGGCATCCGGTGAATGATTCGTCGGATGTCAGGAATGCCGTTTGTTACTCAGGGACTTAGCCAAAATCCTGGCTCGGTGTCCGATACTCAGTAGTACATTTTGTTACTCGGGGACTTCAAAATTCAGTCAAAATTCAGTCAAAATTCTGACTGCAAGTCCGCGAACAGGTTTCGAACCACAACAATTCCCATCGCCAAACTCGATGATTAACTTATAAAAAAAAACCCAAAGGCACGAGGGGCACCGCAACTACGTGTAAGGACATCTGAACCTCCAGAATGGCATTTTTGGGTCCTTGACGTGTGAGGGCGCCTCGGCGGGCGACATGGTGCGCGCCGCCAACTGTGAGGCTGGATTAGGGTGCTGCGCTTTGGCTGACGCAGCGGGAGCTACAATGATCCGAATTGAGTACAGATTTGTGCGTTGGAGAGCTCATGACTAGCCCTACAAACATTTAGATCATGTCCATGTCCAAGAACCAATGCAAAATTGCGTTATTCTCTTTGCAAAAGTGACTGTCTCACAACTCCCTTCCACTCCCAGAAACATAGCACGAGGTGACCAGAAAGCTCACGCTTAGACTCAGAACCTGAACAAGAGTAGCCGTGAACACAGTGAAGACCAGTCAGGCCACGTCGGAATTGCCACCACACAGCTTTTTCTGACAGAGCCAGACCTCATTGAAACAAATTCGAGAGGGGCTACTGCTGAAAAATTCTGGCAGCATGATCCCAGCTCTACGAGGACCTGGTAACTATCAAAGCATCCACAAAACAAACTAAGCATGCATGACAATCCACATCATCCTAAAGTGTATGTGGGCATGCTATCATGTGAGCGTTATGTAAAAATCAATGAAAGAGAGATAAATCAACAAGCTACTGCATGGCCCATGGCACAACGGGATTGACCCTTGGAAATATTAGCATTCACAAAGGTGGGTTTTAGGTAACAGGACAACAAGGTGATCTATGCTGGTTGACCGAGCCACCCACACGAGAGCCTCGACGTGGAGCTCGGACACCATCCCGGGATCGATCAGGACCTATTGGCAATAAGCCGTCAGTGGTTTCTCACATGCCGGGACAACCTGGTTGTGTGGTCCCAAGGGATCAGTAACACATCATCACATAATCAACCACCTGTTCTGAGCATGCATGACTTAAACATCAGTCTACCATATCGGCAAGGAGCGTATGTGGGTACATTTCCCCTGCCATGCTTTGCTCCATGTGGTGCCCAACTGAGACCAAGAAGGTTGAGCTGAGTATAGCAATTTTGATCTTAAACATGGCAAGATTGGATACTATCAGCTGAATTCTTATACCCGGCTGAGACGCCAGAAGCGCATGGTCCATTTTACATTTATAACCAATCCCCCCAAACCCATACACTCTACAATAAATGTACATGCACGGTGCGTATGTAAGTGAAAGTACCATGTACCTTCCTACACGGATATAGTCATTGACTGGAACCTTCCTTCCATGAGACACAAGATTTTGGAAGCTTCCAAGAAACACCCCAATTCCACTTTCTGTCCTAGGAAGATTCCTAGAGAGATAGAGATAGAGAGAGAGAGAGAGAGAGAGAGAGAGA